>OZ010745.1:53111350-53312436 GCA_963932245.1 Tachinus rufipes | reverse complement strand
AAATGCAATTCGTTGTCTTGATCAAAGTCTGTGCGAGACGGGACAGTTAATTCCTCTAAATGGAAATGCAGGTAGGCCACATGGACGGCGTGCCATTGCATTGAAAGAAATAATTTTTACTGTGGCAAATGACCCATGCATAAGCACGGCAATTAAATATTCCAAACAACAAAACTGTACATTTAGTAATTATAGTGGAAAGCACTCACCTTTATTATTTTACCAAAACTCAACCGTTGAATGCTATGAATTTTAGGATTAATTTTTGTAATTGGTTCTTTGAAAATATATAAATGAATCTACAATTCCATCACAATATTATGTAGACAGATAAATGTAATTTACGAGATGATGTGTTAAATTTGCACAACTTGCATTATTACTATTATGAAAATCCCCATGTTGCACGGAGAATATGGACATCAAGTTTGCTTCTCGGCTGGATTGGTATCGTTGGACACCGAATATTTGGACCAACTATTTTACCTGATTGGTTAAATAGCCAGAACTATTTGGAATTCATAAATAAATGTATGAGAATTTGCCTTTAAATATCATTTATTCAACTTTTATGCACGATAGAGCGAGGTCCTGATGTGACGGAATGGTTAACAACAACCTGGATTGGGAGGTTTGGACCACAATCATGGCCACCTGACCAAGGTCCCCGGACCTAAATCCAATAGACTTTTTTATATGAAGATTTGTAAAAGATTTAGAACATATACAAAACACCAATGCGCAATTATGAAAAACTAATTGAAAACATTAATACAGCCGTTCAGCAAATTACACTTGTGATGCTTGAGAACGTCATGAATTTGATACCGTAAAGTGTTTAGAAGTAAACGGTAGGCAATTTGAACATTTGTATTTAATAACAAAAACTAACATTTGATGTGTGTATTAAGTTTAACGGTGTGATAGCTCAGTTATAGAGCGTTATCGTAGCACGCTGACAGTCCAGGGTTCGATCCCCAAAATATGACTAAATAATAACTTGCTCTTTATCCACTGGGGTAGTTCGGAAGTCACCTAATAAGCCGTTGGTCCCATCAATCCCTTCAAAGTTGTAAGTCTTCTGGGGGCGATGTAAAATAGCTGTAAAACGCGAAATAATAATAAAGTTGTCTACATTATAGGTTTCAATTTAGAAATAGAAATTTTGCTACGTTGCTAAGCGTAACGAAACTTTGATCTCGTGAGGCCAAACTTTCAGCATTTTGGAATTAAGATTTGCGTTTTCTTTTGGCACGGTCTACAAAGTTACCTGTGCGTTGTGCCTTTATTACGTGCTGAAACAGTAAAAGACTTTTGGCGTGGTTTTTGATGCAGATTTGTCATTTTTACCCATATTACAGAAATGGTATCATCAGCAACAAAAATTTATATTATGCTTTGGTAAGAACTTGAATACGCTACTGTTATATGGTCTCCTTTGTACTGGCAACATCTTTGTTTTTATGTTCCATTATGTAACTAACATACTTTCCATATCTCCACTTCACTCTATCTGCAATTTGTACAGGGAGTTTATAAATGAATGGGATTATGTAATCACTTTAAATATGCCGCCTCTTTAAAACTGTTTACTATACTACATATGTTTTCATATGTTTGCTTGACAGCTGTCAAAGTTGATCTGTCAAAACAAATAGTATAGTAAACAATTTAAAAAAAGCGGCACATTTAAAGTGATTACATAATCCCATTCATTTATAAACTCCCTGTATAATTTATTTAAAAAAAATTATTACTCACCTATAATTTATTTTTTTATGTATTCTTAGTTGTAATTTAGATTAATGTTAGTTAAATTAATTCACTTTTTATTGTTAATTTTTAAAATGATTGTTATAAAACTGATATGTACTATATTTAAATTGTAATAATTGTTATTGGAGCAACCTGTTATTATTACTATGAATAAATAAATAATTAAATAAATAAATCTACACACCATGTATGTACAGGGAGTTTATAAATGAATGGGATTATGTAATCACTTTAAATATGCCGCCTTTTTACAATCGTCTACTTCATGGACTATACTGGTGCGTTCGTTTATTCTACTCCACGTGCTCCTTTAACTCTAATTGCTCTTTACGCGTTCGGCAATGTCAAACAGAATAAAAGGAGCACGTTCTTAAGCGATCGGATATAACGGAGTGGAGATGATGGTGTTCACTCCACATGCACAACCTCGAGAGATCGTGTGAGACGGAGTGACAGCCGTATTTGAATTTTATTACATTTATTTAATCGTAAAACTTACTTATATTTTTGTAAACATTGATAAATAAAAAGAATGTCGCAAAAATCTAAAAAACCTAATTCGATTATAAATGCATGTTGATTCAAACAATTCAAATTTTAAATTTCTTTAAAATTTACTGTCATTAGTTTTATAGGTGACAATATAAAATTACTAGTGTAATATAATGAAGTGTTTTAAATTTTTATAGAACTAGAAATAATAGTTCCTTTAAGAAATAAATTCAAATTATAATATGTTTATCTAAATGTCAGCTTTAAGGTTATAATTTCTGACGTCGAATCAAATTACAACATTACGTTCGGATATATGTATTTACTCTAACAACTATCCACACCACTCCAGTCTATTCTACTCAAACTCCACTTTCCTAAACGAACGCACTATACATATGTTTTCATATGTTTGCTTGACAGCTGTCAAAGTTGATCTGTCAAAACAAATAGTTTAGAGAACAATTTAACAAAAGCGGCACATTTAAAGTGATTACATAATCCCATTCATTTATAAACTCCCTGTATAATTGTGCGAACGCACAACGGCCTGCCAACAAATTTTGTTCTTGCATGCAGCATGCAAGCGTATAAAGTTCACTATAAAGCAATAAAGTGAAGATATACGCATACGGTTATTCTGTGATGGTTGTTGGTGTGCACATAATTTTATTATAATCATAATATTTACTTACTTATTTATAATAAATTATTCTAATTAACTTCAGTTTTCTTTTAAACGAGGCGCTGAAAAATACAAAAACAAACTTACAAACCATCCAATAGTATTTGTCTGTTTGAATATTGCTGCACCAATCAGCTTTCTGCATTATCTGACAGCTGAGAAGACGTTAACCGTTTTTACTTATACAATACAAATAGCCTACCCTTGCCTTGCGAAGATTACGAAGTTTTCATTTTTCTGATCCAAAACTTAAATAAAAATTATAATAATAACACATGCAATATGGAGCCATCGAAAGATCCTATAAGTGTCCGTGTTAGCAGATTAAATAACCAGTTATTAAACAAATTACAAAACGCCATTAAGGATAAAACCAATCATTTAACCAGGGAAGGATTATTTGATGCATTGCAAATATTATATGATGAATGCAATACCGAATATTTAAAAAGTGGTGATAAAAATGTGTCTGGTTTTATTGATAGATTCAGAAAGAGTATGATTGAATTAAAACAGCTTAGGGTAAACATATCCGATTTTGAAATAAAAAATGTAATTGGCAGAGGACACTTTGGTGAAGTGCACGTTGTGAAAGAGAGGCAAACTGGAGATGTTTATGCCATGAAAACTGTAAAGAAATATGAAAACGCAGAGCATAAATGTGTATCTTTTGAGGAGGAAAGGAATATAATGGCTTCCGCTAATTCACCTTGGCTTACACAACTACGATATGCTTTTCAGGACAATACAAATTTGTACTTCATTATGGAATATCATCCTGGTGGTGATTTATTAGGATTACTTGATCGACAAGGAGGGACTTTACCGGAAAGTGCAGCTACTTTTTATTTAGCTGAATTGGTAAGGTTATATTTCTACATTATTGTTTTTATTTTATTAAATAATAGGCGTTTTGCCGTGAGAAACCGTACATACCAGCGATCAAACAGCGGTTTTATTTCCATCTCTTTCTATTTTTGGGTGATCGCGGAAAACTCACGAAAACGTACTGGTTGTAAACGGTTACACCTGTCATTAATTTTCTTATGATTATTATTAATTTATTAAAATATTTGCTATATATACATTTACTTACAAAGAATATTAATTTTATTTATACTTAATAGCAATTTTTACTAATTATTTTCATAATCATTCTCGTCAATTCATCTCATTATAGGTTATAATATTTAAATTTGACATACCGGACTTATTAAACTGCTTCCAACAAGGGTTTTAAATTCACCTCGCGGGTTGGTACATTCGGAGTCAAAAGTAAATAACCGGTAACTTGCGACAACGCAACGGTTTAAAACCATTTCATACCACAACGTCAACGGTATCTCACGGCAAAATGTTTAATGTTTCTAAATTGAATTCTCAGAATTCTATATTTTTTGTTATTATTTTACAGGTTTTGGCAATAAACGATCTTCATCAAATGGGATTTATACACAGGGATATAAAACCAGATAATATTTTATTGGACCGATGTGGACATTTAAAATTAGCAGATTTTGGTTCTGCAGCAAAGTTAAATCAAAAAGGTTGCATAGTTTCAGGAGGGATGCCAGTTGGAACCCCTGATTACATAGCACCTGAAGCCTTACAGTCTTTAGATAATAAAACATCAAAATCTAATGGAAATTATGGGGTAATAAATCTTTACAATTTAATAAATAATTTTATAGTAACATTATTTGTTTGTTTTAGAAACCTTGTGATTATTGGTCTTTAGGAATATTAGCTTTCGAATTGACAGTTGGTTCGACTCCATTTACAGGCCAGAACACCACAACCACCTATTCGAAAATAATGAATTATGAAAAATCATTAAAATTTCCAACTGACGTTTCATTAACTCAGGCTTATATATTATTAATTAAAGGTTTATTAACTGATCAAGTACATCGTATGGATTACCCACGAATTATAGAACATAGTTTATTTAAAAATACTGATTTCAACAGTTTACGTGATCAGGTTCCACCTTTTGTTCCAAAAATATCATCAATAGATGATACCAGCAACTTTTCTGATTTACAAAGTAAAAAGAAACAACCAAATATTGAAAATTTCAAAGCTAAAACACAGTTTAGTGGACGTAATTTACCGTTTATTGGATTTACTTATACAACAGAACCACTCGAATTTAAGACATCTTATAGAACCAGTTTATTTACAAAGGATGATGCGGTTGTTGAGAAATTGAAAAATGAAATTGATGGGTTGCAGAAGAAACTTTTGAAGTCGGATGATATCAGCCAAGAAAGGGATGGTTTAGAAAAGAAATTGGATGAGAAGGTTCGAAAATTGGAGAGCGTAGAAAATGTTCGTGATAGATTGGAGCGGGATTTGGCTAATAATATAGCCGAATGTCAGGTAATTTAGCTTATTTTGTTTCTTATGTTATTTTGTATTAAAAATAACCAATTTTAACTGAAAGTTTACAACTTTTATCATGGTGAAGTGGGTATGATATCTGCGGAAGGTCCCTAGTTTGAAGCCAAGTTTTTTAACTATTGGGGAAGCTCTATGTTAATTGAATTAAATTCAGATCTAAAGTTTTTCCAAGCTTTTATTTTGTGTTTGTTAGTTACAGCATCTGTTATTTTGTTTTCAATAATATTTTTATATTTTAAACAAATATCTAATATACAATCTTTTTCTTAACTAAAATGTTGCCATTTTTGGATAGGTTCAATTTTAATTATTATTGGTTATATATAATTGTACAGGGTTATTAGCTTATCTGGAACTTGAAGCTACTCCTAGTGTAATCAGTGCTTTCTTAGATACATATAAACTCTTGTAAATAAATTGTTTGAGAGTTTTAATTAGTATGGAATATCATTATTTAAAAATTATCTACAGTAGCTATATATTTTATTACTATCCTTAATATAACTTCAAGAAATTAAGATTTGAAAAACTGAAACAATTGTCTGCTTTATTTTGAAAGTTACGTAACATTTACCTTATATCTATAATTACCCAAAATAATAAATCATAATTCTTATAAATTAACAGAATTAAATTTTTTTGCTTCTTTATTTCTTTTTGTTTGTTTTGTAACTGCACTCGTCCATTCTATTCCTCCTCAGTAGTCTTCTTTCCATATCTCTTGTATTTTCTATCTACTTTTCTCTTATTTTGTTACATATGTTCTATAGTTTCAAATCTTTTCTATCTAAAATATTGTGTCACTCGCTCTTCATTACTACATCTGAATCTTGCAATTATCTTTTTATCATCATTACTGTTTCTTTAGCTTTCTATGTACATTAGCAGTTTACTCTCTATAATATATTCAAAATTTCTGTTGCACCAAGACTCTTTCACTCGTATTCTCTTTTCTTGCTTTTGTATACTCTTTCTATAATTTTGTTCCATGTTTCATTCATTTTGCATTTGTGTCTGTCTAATTCTTTCCTCGTACCTCATTGCTCTTTTTCCTGCTTCTACTCTTAACTTATTTTTTTTTACCTTTTTCAGCACGATATGTGCTGTTGTTTCTCTATTTAAACCCAGCACCCATCTCCAATATTTTGCATGTATTGCTTCTAATTTTTCCTTTTCCATTCATCCTCATATTTCTGACCCATACAATGTCATAATCTTAACTATCAAACATAAGTCTTTTTATTCTCATACAATCAAATTTCACTTATTCTTCGTACTTGTCCCACTACTTTATTTGCCTTTTGAGTCATCTCTTTAATATGCTTGCTCTCGCTTTTGTTGATACAAAATACATATCCTAAATATTTAAAAGATTTTACCTCTGCAATACTTTGCCTATTTCATTAGCTCTACTTTTTCTTCCACCCCCCTTTCTGAATACATTATTCTACATTAACTTCCAATTTTTTTTCTAAAATATCTTTCTATACTTTTTATCATTCTTTCATTTTCTTTGCTTTTTTTGCAACCATACCCTTTTTCTATACCTACTACTGCTTGAGCCAACCTCAGTTTCTCTTCTACATCTGCTATGTATAGCATAGCTATATTAAATGACTCGATTTTTCATTGATTTTAATTGTTTTTTTCTATTACAAATAAATACATTTAAGAAAATAAAAATAAATATGTTTGTCTAATGGGCAATTTGACTAAACATAAATTTGGTTTTTGTTATCTATGATAGTTTTGGATTTTATTTGCATTTTCTTATTGCCATTGTTTTTATATATTATAGGCATTAAAAAGAACTTTGGATTTAGAAAGAAAGGATAGAACTGATTTAGAAAGGAAAGCATTGGAACTAATAAAAGCGGCTAAACTGAAATGGGAAGCTGCAGAAAAAATCAAATTGGATAATGTCAATAGGGAACTTGAAGAATCTAAAGAAAAAAATAATAAATTATCAGAGGAGGTTGGAAAAATTAGTGAACAATTACAAAAGGCACTTAGTTTATCCAATAAACATAAGGTAATCTTTATTAATTAATTTTATTAAATCAATTGTTGTGAGGGTTCAAATGATTTTACGATTTTTTATTTAGGCTTCAGTTGATAATGTGGAAAAGTTACGCAGAAGCAGCATTATTGGTCTCGAATCAAGATTGGAGAAAGTGACAACAGATACACAAAATAAACTCTCAACTATTCATTCACAACTGATGGAAGAAATTCAAAAGAAAAAAGAATTAGAAAAACAAATTCAAGAATTATTAAATAATGAATCTGCATTAAAAGATAAACTTGCTGTATCAGAAAAAACATGTGAGGAATTGAAAAGTAAATGTGATGAATCTGATACTATTATATGCACACTTAAAGAAAATGTTAGTGAACTCTCTACACAATGTGTTGATATTGAGAAGTTCAAGCAGCTTATTATTGGTTTAGAAGAAGAAATTAATGATTTAAGAAATGATAAGGAATTGGAGAAAGAATTGCAAAAGGAAATTGAAAGCAATCTGGTTTTAAAGAAACAAATAAAAGATTTAAAAACAGAATTAAATTCTATGCGTGCATCTAAACTATCATCAATAGATGATTTAAAATCTAAATATGAAGTTGATGTAAAAAATTTGGAAAAGAGAATTAAAACCATTACAATTGAAAATAATGATTTCCATGTTAAAAACCAAGAATATGAAATGAGTTTGAAAAGTAATACTGACAAAAGTAAAACATTAGAAGAGCTTGTTAATAGGTTGCAATCAGATTTAGCCAAATTAGAAAATGGTTCTGAGCGAGAGGGAGTATTGCAGGAGCAGGTTGAGCGATTGGAACAGCAAATAATAGAGGTATTTATTATTTTATTTTACGTAAATGGATATATATTCATATTAAAGTTATAGAAATTTATAGAATTATATAAAATAAATATAAAATATTTACGCTTATAATTTTTGCGAATTACCGCAAATTTTTGAAATATAATTTTTTGGGGGAATCAAAATAGTTTGCTTACGTCATCTTTATGTTGAAACAATAGTAGTTGGGCATGAGCAATTGTTAAGTCATTTTTTCTAATATTGTTTTTACGATCTGCGAGATCGTTACTCCAAATACAGATCTGTGAGCCTGACGTAACATATGTGTAAAACCCATATAGGCTTTATATAATAATATTTAATCATAAACAATCATTATTAATTATAATTTTTATTTTGATGTTATTTGATAATTGGTATTACAATTTATTTTAGGTTCTGATAATGCAAGTTTTTAGCTTACGAAACTTTAACATAATTAATATACTAACTAACTAACTAACTAACAGATTCCACAAAAAATTATTTTAGTTTGGTGTAACCTATGATTGCAATAACAATATATCCGTTAATAAAATATTGGAAATGACATAAACATAGTTTAACACAATTATGCACTATGATTAAAAAACACGAAGCATAACTGTTTGATTTTTGATTTAACAGTATAATACTACGGTAATCTAGGTACTGCCGGCCATTCCCACGTCTTACGCTTGACACGACGAGCGGGATATAGTACACGGCGCGTCTATTAGTATCTACTATTTGACAACTAATCTAAATTTACTAAAAGTGCAGTTATAAGTAGTTACTTTTATTGTGTTCTCTTAACTTACTTTTTAAAACCATTGTTAATTTTTATAGTCTAGCACTATTTTACTTTTGCTGTTCAGTAGATTTAAATTAAAATCTTTCACATTCATTTTTTTTAATTAATATTTTCTCTATAACTTTTCTTTCAAAACCAATTGCAGTTTTGTTTTTTATTTTTAGATATCAGAAAATGCTGCTTTAGAAAAACAAGAGTTATCACAATTCAAATCGAAATTTTGGAGAATGGAGAAAGATCTTACTAATGCTGAACTAGATAAAAAGATTGTTGAGCGTGATTTAAAAGAACAAATTGATAAGAATACAGTATTGCAGAATGAAATAGAAAGTTTAAATAAAAAGGTATTAAGTACAAAAACATCTGGTATGGAAGCAGTCATGGAATTGGGTAATTTAAATGAAAAGTTACATGAGGATGTGGCTAGTTTGAAAGAACACATTAAAAGTTTGGAAAAGAAATTAAATGATTGTGTTGTTGGGGAGAATTTAATCAAAAATAAAAACAATGATCTTATAAAAGATGTGCAGAGTAAGGAATTGAAAATCTGTAATGTTTTAAAAACTTTGGACGAGGTTAAATGTGAAAAAGGTGATTTGGAGAAAAAGTTGAATAAAGTACAAAATGAATTTCATCAGTTGGATGAGCAATTGATGGCCATCAAGAAGGAGAATGTAAATGTTTGTAATGATTTGGAAAAGTGTAAAAGGGAACTTGAAAATAGTCATTTGGTAAGTAAAATAGACAATTATGATACATTTATTATCTAAAATTACTGTGCATAACATCTAAGGATATAAAACTAGACAGCTCCAGTTTATTTTTAAAATAGTAACATTTGAAAAATAAATAGTTGACTGGTTATTACAGGGATGAGGAAACCCTTCAATTCTTTTCATTAAATGTTTGGCAGTTCATCTTTTATGTTATAAGATTAAAAATATCAAACAAAACAATCTGCGAACTAAACTGAATTAAACCATTTGCGAAATGCAGTGTTGAAACAAATCTTACGGCAAAATGCTTTTTATGTAGCTACAGATGTGTACAAATAACTTATCAACAAAACATATTATCTTCAAGTAATTTTCTGACAAATATCTAGTTAGTTTGAATGCACAGTAATAAATTTGAAATATATTATTTACATAATTAAGTTAATTAATAATTAACATTTATGTTTCTTATAACAATAGAACCGAAAAGCTTTGAGGGAAGCTTGCACACTACTCGAAAGTCAATTAGTAGAATTTGAAACAATCTTAGACTGTTCTGAATCTAAGAGACAAGAACTGCAATCAGAAGTTCAAATATTACAATCACAACTGAATGAGCATAAAGGCAATATACTATCTGCAAAAAAGAAAGCCAATGAGGAAAAATCTATAAAATTGTTAACAGAAACTAAATGCAAAAGATTGACAGATGATTTAGAAAACTTGCAAAAGGAACTTGATTCATACAAAGAAGAAAGTATGGAATTTAAAAAATATTCCAACAGTTTATCTGAGGAATTAACAAATGCTGAACAAAAAATTACCGATTATAAAATTACGGTTAAGTCATATGAACGGCAGATTGATAATTATATTACAGAAAATAATTATTTGAAAGAGGAAATTTCCGAGCAACTGACTTTCATAAACAATATCAAAGGTTCTAATTATAAATTAGAACATAATTTGACCAAATCTACGGTAATGTTTATCAAGGTAATGATAAAAAATATAAAATTAATTATTTTAAATTATAGGCAAATTCTGAAGCTTTATTAGCAAAATTGAATGTATTTAAAACACTTTTGGAAGAAAAGGAGCAACATTTCCGTGACCGTGAATTGAAGTATGAAGCTACGATTTATCAACAAACTAAGTTGATAGATTTTCTTCAATCAAAGGTATATTTTTCATTAATAATAATACAGTAAATTAAAAACATATTGTTAATTTTAGGTTCAAGATAGTAATAAGAAAAAGAAGACACTATCTGATAAAATATTTGGTCATTCTAAAAAGGAAAACGTCCCACTTATATCTGTGGCATTGAATTATAAAGATTTAGAATTGCAATTGCACAAGGAAAAGGATCTAAACAAGTGTTTAAATGAAGAAATAACAAAGCTTAAAACTGAACTTTTCAACAAGACCCAAGGTGAATTTAAATTAGATACGATAAAAAAATTGAATTTGCAAGACGAAGTATTGGCTCAAATTGTGCAAAGTCCTGCATCACAGAAAAATGATTTCTATCGGCAGAATTCTGTGCAGAGGATGCATCATAATATACCACATAGGTAAGTCAATTAGAGATAATTGAAACCATTTTATTTTTGTTTGTAATTATCATAGGTGTAATAGTCAGTTTTTTTATGGGTTTATAAATGTCCGATAGTTTTTTTTTAAATTATTTATTTAACTTTGGTCTATCTTTGCTGTAAGGCTCACTACTTAAGTTAAGACTACCAAATCTGAGATTTAAAGTCTACCCTGACAGGTAGGCAGCAGGCGATTCAAAATATGTTTTTCTTGGTGCGAGTTAAGAAAAAATATTCTTATGCAAACCTATAAAAATTATGTTTTCTAAATAAAATGAAATTGTAAAATATAAAACCAAAAAATATATTTATTTTAATTTATTGTTATTTGTATGATAATTTCTGTTACATACAAAAATGTTCATTTATAATGTTACAAACCACACTACTAAAAGTTTTGGGGACCCCCTGGTATATTCATGGTTTTTATGAATGTATATTTTGAACTAAAAACTTTTTTTTTATTGTGAGTGTTTAAAAACAATAGAACTACTATAATAACATTTTTACAGCAAATTTAATATTTCAGAAATGAACAGAACTTTTTTGTAAAACAACTTAATCAATAGTTACAATGTCTTGCTCTGTTTGATAGTATGCAATAATATATTGACAAGCCGGTGTATTGAAACAATCAAATGGTTGACAGTTTCTTGAGAAATGTTGTTCTATTTTTCCATAATTTTATATATTATCAAATAAGCAGTTTTATAACTATTTAGCATATTAAAACCCATAATATGTTGGCAACATTTCTAGAAGAGTTTATCTTCATTCTAATCCAGCGTTCCATGACATGACATGACTTTCAGCCTTGGTCTGTCCACTGCAGGACATAAGCCTCTTCTCTGCTTGTAAATGCTGGCAACTTACATTACAGCGTTCCATAGGTGGGATATAATAAACCCCACAAACTTTAAACACAACAAAATTAATAGAAAATGGTTTTGCACAAGGGCCTGGGTTTCAGCACCTTCTTAAAGTTTATTGCACTGTAGCATGTGCGTAAATTGTCTGTGAGGCTGCCAGATGCTAACGAATAAAAACGGTAGGTAGGTCAGGAAAAAAGCGGTAGATTTGAATTTGAAAACGGTAGTTTAATAACAAAATATTTATGCAAACAATAAATTTAAAAAAGCAACTGCTATAATTAAAAACAATTTATAAAGCAAAAATTATTAAGCAGTAAATACATCCGGGTTTCATCTATATATTTTTCATTTTTTACCTTTATCCAGAAGGAACATATAGATTTAAAGGAGAGGAAGATCCTTTAAAAATAATTTAAGGGTCATTGATTTTAAGACTTATCAAAATCAAATCTTTTAAGTATTTGTGAGGCTTTTTCAACATCAAAATCTAAACAACGTATTCTCAAAACATATAATTGATCCAATAATAAATTATTTTTTTAAATAAATGCAGCTATCTTTGCTTCCAAGTAAAGATTCTTCAATTTTTTATAATTATGAAGGTTTTTTACATTGATTTGATGTACTGGAGTGTTATTATATCTCTCAAAATAAAATAATCCAAAAATGTTTTATAAAATAAAGTTAAACGATTATACAAAATATATATTTTTGTAGCTGTTGATTGCATTTCTTTATTAAAGTTATTAAATAATGGTAATATAAGTTCTAAAAACAACAAAAAAAACTTAGTCAATGGATCGTTAAATTTTGTTAGAATTTGTTGGGCTGATAACAATCCGTCAGTTGAAACAGAATCTATAAAAAATAATTTTAGTGCATAATATTGCTCTATTATGCAATTAACTACGTTTTCTAAAGAAAACCAACGAGTTTGAGCAGGATGTAATATTTTGTGTACTTTGCAGTGAGTACATTTTTGAAATTCTTTCATCGTTTTAATTCTCGTTATGCTGTTTGCAATATAATTGTAAATGTCGCGAATAAATTCTTCAATGCCTTTTGGAAGCTTGGCACAGGCATTAGATGCGCACAAATAAAAGCTTTGGCATATGCATTAAAATAAAAATATATGGGGAATGTTCGATTTTAGGCGAGACATTACAGAATTGTGTATTCCCACCATGGCACTGGCCCCGTCCGAAGCAAACCTAATCAAATTTTTCTTATATGAAATGTTGTTTTTATCAATTTTATTTATTATTTTGGCATAAATATCACTTCCTTTTGCTTCTTTTAATGGAATCAATGTTAAAAAACTATCATGTACCCTGAAAGATATATAGTTTACAACAAAAATGCAGATAAAATCGATTAAAACGAACCTATCACTAAAGAAATATTGAACCACCTAAGTGTTTTGTACACCCCAAATGATTCGTCAACTATTAATGAAAAATTTACATTTCTTAAAATTTTGCAAACATTTTGAAATTGTGTGTTTCTGACGACATTTTTTATAATTGCTGCCGTCTTCGTTCTGCTACATTTAATATTTTTTGCAATTTCTAAATTGCAATATATTTTTTTTTTAAATTAGGTTAATGTTCTGTAACTTTAAAAGGTAAATTGTGTTCAGCAACAAAAGCAGAAATATACAAATCTGCTTTTTTGGTTGCGATTTCCATACAGTCATTTTTATTTGGAAAAAATGTAATTTTTTATTGTTGCGGCATTGATTTTGCTCTCCTGTTGTGATTTTTGAGATTTTGACGTCAAACAAGTTGCAATTTTTCAGAAGAAATATTGATATTGGTACTGCAAATTTTACAATGTGCGTCTGCATTCGATTTTCCAGGTGCAAGCCAATTTTTAAAATTGTTTTCCATTATTTATTGTATAGTTGTTTATACTTTCTTTTTTTTGTAGTTTTTAAAGAACTTTGCAATATTAAATTTAAATCGCTAGAACTTTAAAATAACAGTTTTAAAATCTTTCTGCGTAAAACTCACACGTTCAAAGTAAACATTTATTTCAAACGTAACTAGTGCTTTGGTCGAATCTTCAGACATTAATTTTATACATAAAAATGTAGTTTCAATAAAATTTTCAAAGTAATTTATTCAAAAATGTATTGAAATATAGTTATAAAAACATTTTGAAAAAAAAGTTACATTAATACAAAAAAGGGCTAGATTAAATATCTACTGATTATTAATTTCAAAATATATGATTGCTTGTTTTCAAAAACAATTATTATTTTATTTAATTAGTTTATTAATTTCAATTCATTTGACATTTCGTTATTTAAGTCACGCCGGAGCTAATTTAAGAGGATTCCACTCGCTCAGGCGCATGGTAAATTTCACTAAAAATACGTTTTTTTCTTAGCATCTCGCGCAACAACAACAAAAATCTCTATCGGTAACAAACGATTTGTTTCACTCTCGATTTGCATTGAGCTCTAATTGGTTCCCAAAAATTGTCACATGTAGGGGATTCCCCCTCGCGTTTACAGAATTGTTCCGAGTGGAGTCTTCTTAAACTACCGCGACAAAAAAAGTTTCACATCAAACTACAAATGAAAAAACAAACAAGGTTGTTAAATAAAAAGAACTCACCTCATTTTACGTTAATAATACTACAATATCAGATAATTCTTTTTAACCTATACTACACTACACTGGCTATTCTTTCGTCAGAAAGTATATAAACAAACTGACGACGTGAGTGACGTGACGTGACGACGTGAGTGACGTGACGACGTGAGTGACGTGACGTGACGACGCGACGTTTAACTGGACTGTTTGGAGTACGTGAGCTTATGAAATGTGAATCGCCAGCGCTGCGCCAGTACTATGCCTCTGCTATAGTCTCTACTATTGCAGTCAATGTCAATCGCACTCGACAGACGAGAGCTTTATGCGCCAAAGTATATATCATTTAGTTATAAAATAAATTAAAATAAAATAAAAATATTTGAATTTAATTTAATATTTAAAATTAAAGTGTTTACTAAAAAAATTTAAGACGGACGGTAGAACGGCATACTGAACATGAAAACGGTAGATCTACCGTAAAAACGGTAGACCTGGCAGCACACTGTGACAGTGCTTAAACCCCACCTTAGTACTTACATATTTTATTTTTACCCCCACCTCACTAGTTGCCAAAGATAGCCATTGACAATGTTTTTCTATTTTTTAAATAATTAGTGTTCAGAAGAAAATGTGATATTTTGTTTTTGTTATTAAAATTATTTGTTTATTTATATTTCAGGTTGACAAAAAATCTTTTTTTTTTAGTATATTTTTTATACTTAATAATATTTCTTTATGTGAGTACATATTGCAGCTTTATTAAAAATTAATAAAAAATAGTTAATAAAAAAATATTAAATAATAAAATACAGTGGGATTTATTAATTATTAAACTCCACCCTTATCATACATGTCTTAAAAAACCACCTAGGCAACACCGGGTTAAATGTCATATATGACCCCTCATATATGACATTTAACCCGGGTATTATATTTGTAGTTTGTCAGGGTACTTACTTAATTTATAATCAACAAATATGTTGGCATGATTTTATTAACCTAAAATATTGTAAAAGACTAATCATCGTGATATAGTTAGAAACATCTTTGCTATTGGATAAAATAATAACATTTATTGCAGTAGTGTGAAGTCAGACGAATTTATATTAAAGTATAATGCAGAAATGTCTACAATATCTACAGTATCTATAGTATCTATACAGATTATATGACATAATGCTAGTCTTAAATTTTTATTTATCCATGATTATTTTCTTTTTTCAGGTTTGAGTCAAAAATAAGCACCAAGATAACAAAATGTGCACAATGTCTGAACAATATTCTACTAGGTCGTAACACAAGTGTTTGCAAAGAATGTCATTTAATTACTCATCCAAATTGCTCCAATTCTCTTCCGAGAACATGCGGTTTACCAACAGCATATGCACAACATTACACTGACAGTTTATCAAGAATAAATAAATCAATAAGTGGTGAAGAAAAAACGATTGAATCTGAACAAATTAACATTGAAGGTTGGGTTAAGGTTCCACTGTAAGTTAATTACATTCATTAAATATTATGATATTAATGTATCTATTTTAGCGGAAGCAGTTGGGAAAAACAATATGCCTGCTTAACAGAAACATCATTAGCTATTTATCCAGAGCCTCCAAATAATGCTAATGTGAAAGCAATGCAAGTTTTACAAATAAATGCTGAAAATGAGTATGGCAAGGTTATTCTCGAACCTTTAGCATCAGAAATTGGAATTCCGGTTGCTAATAGTGATTTACCTTTTGTTCTTAAAGTTGAAACCAGCCCAAATTCCACTTGCTGGCCAGCTCAATGTATTATATTTATGACATTAACAAAGGAGGATAAAGAAAAATGGTTTAAAGGTAATTATAAATAATTTTCTATTTAATATTATATGTATTCTTTAAAAGAAATTTACATTTAATTAATAATAAACATTTTCTTTATTTGCATATTTCTGGGTAGAAATAGTCAATATTTTAGGAGGTGATAGTTTGACTTTTAAATAATTTTTTTTATATAAACAAGTGTCCAATTCTTAATGTTTACAGAGATACAGCTGTTTTGAATAATTGTGCGTTTTATAAGTATTTGACATATACGTCTTCTTGGAAGGGGGTTGATAGAACCAACGGCTTATTAGGTGACTTCCAAATCACTTTGCAAAGAGCAAGTTTTATTTAATCATATTTTGGGGATTGAACCCTGGACTACTAGAGTGCTAAGCTAACGCTTTATAACTGAGCTATCTCACTGTTTAAATGTGGAAAACCAATATACAGGGTGTTATTAAGTACATAAAAAGCATACAAAGTTTATACAAATATGGGGTTGTTAGGGCTTTGTTTTCAAAATAAGTTAATTATTTGTTTGAAACTATTAACAACTTAACATTTAAATAATTAATTGAATGTTGGAGGAACTTGTCCTTAATGAAATTGAAGGAAATCCTGATACAAATACCTGGAAAATTGATCATTAACCATGTATGGCAAGTTTTTAGAGACCAGTTCAAGCTCTTTTGTCTAGGGATTTGCTTCAGCAATTATCCCATGGATGAAGATTTTTACTGTGATGAACAAAATCTACATGCTATAAATAAAACCAATTACCAGAATTACTTTTCTGTAAATTAAATTATATTATTAATTAATGATTATTTTGGAAAGATTGTTTGGGTGCACTTAAAATCGTTATTTAACTCCAATTCTTATTATATTCATATGCACTTCCAAAAGTAATGTCGGTCATCAAAAAACTATTGAATCTGGTACTTTGGAACCAGGAAATTGTTCAAGGTTTTATCTACAACCAGCCAGAAAACTGCAAAAACAAATGACATAAATGCCTCATTCATTGTGTGTAAAGATGAGCATTTTTGATTGGTATTTATGCGTCATTTTTAAAAAGGTGTATCTTAGTAAGGATTAAGAAGTAGAAATATATTTATATAAACTTGTTTTACTTAAAAAAGTCTACTTTATACTATGATCTTTTAAGATATTTTTACGAAATTTTATATTAGTATTATTAAATTGTGATATAATTTTATATCTTTGGGTCACTTGACTTTTCTTACTACTTACAATTGGTTCAATAATCCTAAGTAATTGCTCAAATAATCATTACATATTGAATGACAGTTATTACAGTTTTATTTCAAAACATCTGTAAAACTGTAATTTCTGCTGGTTATGTTAATATTATTTATAATTTCAGGTCTGCAGAACATATTTCACAACCCCGATAAGTATACTGGAGATATAGTTATCCCGGACATTGAAGACCTACAAATAAATTGCCTTGTGGAATTTAAAGAAGTCCGACTTTTAGGAACAGAAACTGGTTTATTTGCTCAACAAAAAAATAATCTCATTCACATTTTGGGACCATTACATGTATACGAAATTGTAATAATTGAGTACATTAATGTAGCGTTAATGATAGTGGATGAATGTCGAGTTTTAATTTCCTGTGATTTGAACCATTTAAAAACATTAATTCAATCACCTCAATGCACAAAGCCAACTTTAAAGTTTAAAACTATCAACATTAATAATTTAGATGGCTTCCATATCATTAAAGAAGCCAACTTTGAAGAAAATAAAAATGTATGTGTGGCAACACCAAAACAATTGATAGTATTAAGATATGATAATGTTAAAAAAGATTTTATAACATTACGCATACTTGATACAGCAGAACCTGTGAGTTGTATTTTATTTACGGAAAGAAGTATTGTTATTGGTGCTGATAAATTTTTTGAAGTTGATTTAAATACTTTTGAAGCTATCGAATTTCTTGATTCATCTGATAGCAAGCTGACACATGCTGTTAAATGTTATAAAATGAAATCGTTTCCGTTATCAATCTTAGAAATATGTAAAATACCCAATCAAAAAGAATATTTAGTATGTTTTAATGAATTTGCAATATTTGTTGATGAAAATGGACGTACTACTAGAAACACAGATTTAACATGGACTCATTTACCCACAGCATTTTATTATAATACTTCCTATTTATATGTTGTTCAATTCAATGCAGTTGAGATTTTTAAAATTACTCCAAATACATGTAATAGTGATCAAAGTATTGAATCATTTAAAATAAATGTGAACAATCCACAATACTTAGGAAGCAATAGTAGGAGTATTTTTATTATTTGTGGTAAAGAGATAAAGTGTATAAATGCATTGGCGCTGGATGATAATGCATCAGTTACAACTGAAAATACAGATCAGATTGATGCATTGAGTAATTCAGATCAGTTTAGTTTTACAAGCTCCATGGTACAAAGTTTGGATGGTAATTTAAGTGAAGATAGTGAAAGTCCTCCTTGTAATGGCGACAAAAATAAACGAGTAAAATTTGTGACTGATTTGTGAATTAGTTAACTTTTTATATAAACAAGAGAACCAGCCAGTATCATTGTCACAATGCAAATTAGATTTTTATAATAACAATTTTTCATTATACAATGTTTTTTATATTTATAATTATAAATATATAATTTTATTTCAATGTATATATTGATTTGCTTTAATTTTAAACTATATTTTTGTATTTATTTTACGATGTACTTAATATCACTTTATAATAATATTGTATGAAATAAATATTTTTTATCACTTTGAATATTTTATTTTTATCATTTATGATGCTTTATGCAAACTTATCTTGTGCATCTAAGCATACATTAATTTGTGCAGTAGTTTAACCTCTCAAAAGGATTTAACTAATTTGGTAATATAATAAGTAAGTAATATTTGATTATTATTGAGAAGAAAATGGAAGAAGATAGGCTGTCATCTGCTACAGAAAACCAGGAAGTACTCGGTCATTAAGTATTATTTTTATGTATCAAATTAAATGTTGAAATTAAGTTAAGTGGAAGAACATCAATGTGATGAACTTCGCTTTTTTTGTAGTTTTGCAAAATAAAGATGATTATTATTATTATTATTCAACACATCCTTTCTTTCCATTTGTTCCTCCTTTATCTCGCCACATTCTTTCAACAAATGCTCTATATTATATAAACCTGAAAATTATATATTGTACACAACAGTTAATTGGGGCATTTTGTTTAAGGGAAATTAATTATAGTATACAAATAAAATATGAATTGTTAATAATTTATTATTAAGTTACATATGAGATTTAAGTGCTGATAATTGCTGGTCCTAATACATTATCAACATAATTGTATAATTGCTGACATTTCTTTTTGGAGTTTACATCATTACTACTACCCCAGATAATAACACCATCAATGCTGTGTGACTTAAATACAATAAATGCATTTCTCACATCTTCCTAGAATATAAATTACAAATTTATAACAAGTGGATCTTATTTATAAATTACTCACTGTTGATAGATAATTTTTGGTATCTTGGTAGACGTACCAAAAGTATGGAATAATTTTCTTTGAGTTTTGATAATTTTCATTAATACGCAAACTTTCCGAAATTCTTCCTTCAATTAATTGTATTCTTTCTTCTGCATTTAACCTGGTTTCTGGTAAATATAATGATGGGTTGAAAGCATCAGTATTTCTGAACATGTAATCTAATCTAAAACTTATGTAATTAATACTTTCATTTCATAATACATTGTTCTTTTATTAGTGGCTTGTCGTGAATTTATCATATATAAAATAAATGTGCAAAATTATAGGCATTTTGCACTAAGATACCGTTGATGTTGTGATATCAAATGGTTTCAAACCGTTGCGTTCTTGCGGCTCGCTGCTTATTTACTTTTTACTTTAAATGTACCAACTAGAGAGGTGAATTTCTTAAGTATAAAAAAAGATATTCTATGCAAAGTAAATATTTTCCTAAATTAATAATAATAAGTTTTAGTGAGATTTCCGCGTTCAACTAAAAGTAGAAAGATATGGAAATATAATCGCTGTTACCTCGCTAGTATGTATGTATGTATGTTTTTGGCTTATATCGCGACTTACTGGTTAGTTATTGCTTACTCTGAATGTACTAACTCGCTAAGTAAATTTGTTTGTTTGGTATGTTTAAATATCGTACATATTTACAATGATGACGTAACTAAGTGAATGCGCCGACACTGGTGACACGTACGGTTTGAATCATTCTTTATGATTACCGAAAATAGTTTGAATTGAAGTGCCCAGCTTATCCGCAAACATCATTTCTCACTAAGAGGTGATAGTAATATGTATCCAATCTCTTGATGATGATTACGATTACTATTATTTGATCTGGATTGCGTGCCGCAAAGGGAGGCGTATACTCAAAAAATTCTTTAATTGTCATTTTAGGAACGTCGTTTATCAAAATCAAAAGTTGTTGTGCTTTCTAATTTTGAAAAGTCTCATGGTCTTTTCCGTTCTTGTTTTTTTGCAGAAACCCGACTACAAATGTAATCCTTTATGGGAGTTTATTGTAAAAA
Organism: Tachinus rufipes; assembly: GCA_963932245.1. Classification (NCBI taxonomy): domain Eukaryota; kingdom Metazoa; phylum Arthropoda; class Insecta; order Coleoptera; family Staphylinidae; genus Tachinus; species Tachinus rufipes. The sequence goes on along the minus strand of OZ010745.1, from coordinate 53,291,223 downwards.
GTCACGTTACGTTAATCGATTGTCAAATAAAAATATTATGCTAACAATTACATATACTGTTTACCTATCATTTTCAAATTGCATTTCTTGGCTACAATCTTCAGTTAATGGCGTTCCTTGCATGTTGAAACAATAAGGATATGCATAGTAGCCCCAAGTAGCATTGGGTCTTAAGCTTTTGGCTAATAGTAAAGTAGTCTCAACAAATTCCTGTCCAGCTACCTCGAATCTGAGTGTGGCTTCTTTGGTCAACTCTACAACAGACCATGTCGGATGCTTTTTTCTTTCGTTTTCAATAGACAAGTTTTTATATGGCAATAATGTTCCCCAATTCTGTCTAAATATTGGTCTCCAACTTTCAAAATCAATTACAGCAATTCCTATAAAATTAAAAGTTTAATATAAAAATTAGAAATAAACTAAACAAAATGTTACAGTAATAGGTTTTTTAAGAAAATAAAATTGTAATATGTTGTTTAATTTTAAGTTGTGGTGACGATATTATGAACATTTTTTACAACAATGTTATGTAATATTTGTAAAATTCTGTACGTCATTACATAAAAGTTGATTTTAACAGAGGCTGTTACCAAATATCAATGTTAGAACTTGTCCAGAATAGACCTATTAGCTTCTTTTTAAAATGATTTTTTTTCTTAGCCAATTTAGTACGTTTTAAATAAAAAAAAAAGATATTTTAGTCATTAACATCATATTAAAAGCACAACATTATAAATATAAATATTCTCTTACCGTTGTAAGAATAATCAGGCATGTCTTTGTTAACTCGTTCTTCAAAATTCATCAAATGATCGGTTAAATTTCCTTCTTGTGGTAGACCACCGTTTCTTAAAACTGGATCTGTACTTCCTTCTTTATATAGCAGTGCTGGAAAATTTCCCGGATCATACAGTATTGTCATCTCTTCTCCTTTGAATACATCATCTTTATTCATAATAATGCCGTACTTCTTTGCCAAGTCGTCAAAATATATTTTGTGGGAGTGGCATTGAAAAGTTGGCGAGTTCCAGTAGATGTTAAAATCTCTATATGAGTTAATAATGTTGAGACTGAAATTGTAAATTTCTTGCATTAGAAATTTAATAATAATTTTATCGATAATAAAAATTACACAAAGTTTTGGTTAAAAATATATATATATAATTAGAAATAAATGAGATAAATATAAAACAAGAACAATTATATTAAAATGTAGAATATATAAATTGCACAAGTTCATTCATTCCATTGCCAATAAAAACTTACTTTAGTTAATTAAGAACAAAGTTCGGCTGAAGAAACTTGTTTTTTATTTAAATTCAAATGCAATAGTATACATTTAATTACTTATTATTACCAAACATGTAAACAATCAGTAAATAATATTTACTTTTTAATTGTATAAGATAATTTAATAACATCATTTGAATTTTCTTGCAATTTTTAAGTGATAATTACTGTTCTGTTTTAAATTAACACTTGATTCCCGCCGCTACCAACCGAGCGTAAATGGTTATAATTGAGTACAATTAAGACTTTTTAAGCATTGTGATATCATGAGATAGTGTTTTTAATTCTTCTCTGCGTCTAGTATTATGCTCATAGATTTTTTATAAAATAACTTAATTTTTGCTTTACATATATCGCACATTTATAAATAAAAACTTCGGTGTCTATATAATATATAAGAATTTCTTTTGATTTGTATATATCCCAACATGAATTTATACGTCTTATTTAAAAATCAATCGTATAATTTGCTTCTGCAAGTATGCGATTTATATTCTCTTTCTCCAGGACTAATCCAAAAGAAAAAGCAGATATTTTTGCAAACCAATATGCCGGCTAGTGGTAATAATAATAATTGGCCCAATTCATTTTAGACAACGGGTTGTCAAGAGATACCTATCTTCTTAAACTAAATACCAGAAAAGCATCAGGTACATATGAAATTCCACCTATCATTCTTAAAACATTTGCAAATGAATTAGCTTCTATTTTGACTAAAATATTTGCTTTATCAACAAAAAAGAAACATTTCCAAATTGTTGGAAAATTCAAATTTTCAACCTATACCTAAAATGAAAGACATATTCTTCAAATTATAGATTATTAACTTAACTCTAAAAGAACTCAACTTCTTACTGTTTCAAAATCAATCCGAGGTATCAAATGTTAAACTAAACAACGAATCCATATCTACATATTCTTCAATTTGTCTTCTAGCGGTTACAATCTCACATAATCTTCTCTGGAATTACTATGTTGTTGACATAGCTTTGACACTATCTAGAAAACTAGGATTTCTTAATAGAAGTAAAAACTTATATTCCTCCGTCCTTGTATTGAATATTGTTTTTTGTGTGAGAGAGAGCATCTGGAAGTACACTATCTCTTTTAAAAAACGAGCTATTTGGATCATTGCCGACCCAAAATGACTAATGACAAATATTTACTTGTAGTACAGGGCTTGCTAGGAATTTTGACAAATATTCACTGACAGTTCAGTGATGTAGGACAGAAACTTTTAAGAAAGATTTTTTTAATCGTACCATTGACACATGGAACATACTTCTAAATTCAGTATTTCTCAAGACTTATAAACCACAAATATTTAAGGATGATGTTTAAATCTAGTCTTCAATGTGATAATTTTAGCAAGTGTGGTTTCGCTTGTTGAATTTTAAAGGTATTATTATGTTGTTGTGACATATTAAGTAGTTCCTAAATATCACATTTTGAAATTAAAAAAAAAAGGAAATGTTGTTAAAATAAGATAAATGGGAATTGCCTTTTGCTACACCATTTGAAAGCATAGATAGAAATAAAAGTATTTATACCAAAATCAGAACGCTGTGACTAAACCCTGTCTAAATCTCACCGCTCGGTAAGTCTTACGTTTTTTCTTCTAATAACACTCAAGAAACTGCGCGAAAGATCAATTTGAGAACCGGCACTTACCATAACGGCTGTATACTCAGGAATATCTAGATTACTACAGGAGAAGGAGTATTTGATAAAACTACTTTCTACAAAATATAAATAGCCTTCACGACACATGGCGTTGACCCCACATTTAGTGGATGAGTAAAACACCTGTTAGAGAAGGGCCGTAACATTCACTGCATGTGACACAATAGTCGGGAAAGTGGTTGCCAAAGGCTGTTCTCAAAGTGCGGTGTTATCACCACTACTATGGAATATAGTAATGCTAAGTAGCAAATTTGAGGGCTTACTCTACAATCTAATGCAAAACGCTCTAAAAATAGTACGATCAATAAAAAAAAAAAAACTGGCAAACTTAACCTACCAAAACTTCTAAACACCTCACTAACGCTGTCAACTAAGGTGAAATATCTAAGTGTGATTTTTGACAACAAGCTTACATGAAAGCCACACTTGTGATGTAACATGTGATGTAAAAAACACTTAAACATGTGATGCAAAAAGGTATATATGTTGTTTTGGCAATGTAGACAAGTTTTTGGCAAAACATAAGGACTGTCTGCAAAGATATTATTACGGCATAAGTCCTATGCTCAGTTATGGGGCACTAGTCTAGTGGCTAAGAAGCTAAAAACGTCCGCAAATCATTTGCAACTAATAGCATGTCTAAGTGTAACAGGCGGGCATGTGAATCATGCATCTGCAGTCTTAGTCTGGTGTCACACTATGCGTTAAAAACGCACCGGTGAAACCGGTGCGTTTTCACCGGATGATTTCAACGAGTCGTCTGGTGTCACACTATGCGTTAAAAACGCACCGGTGAATCCGGTGCGTTTTCACCGGATGATTTCAACGAGTCACACTATCCCGTCAAAACGCAACCGCAAGTATAATTAAATTAATAAAAATTAGTCAAACAAGAGTCAAAAAATTAATACTTTAAAATTGTATAAATTATAAAATTTTATACTTAAATATTTTTGACATTAATAATTAATATCAAATATATTTTTTATGTATTATTATACACTTATACTGATGATGCCTTAAAAGATGAAACTAGTTTATAAAATAAAAATTAAAAAAACTTTTGTTTTGTTTTAAACTAGTTTAAAACAAAAAGCATTGTTTTGACAATTTTGTTTCAAACAGTTTTAAAGATGTTTAAAACATTTTTTTTTTAACAGTTGATTATTTATTTCAAGCAGTTGTATAGCATTTTGATTTGTTTTGATTTGATTTGACAATTTTAGCAATATACATGTTTCAAGCGGCAATAGCAAAACAAGACATTTTCGGCTCGCGCCTTCTTCCGACAAACAATTATAAAAAAATATTACACAACATGTTTTTTATTTAATTTGTTTTAAACTGTTTTAAACAAATTAAAACATTAAAATTTTTTTTATTTAAAATTAAAAAAATCGTTTTTTTTTAAACCTTGTTTTTGCTCTACATGCGGTTGTCCGGTTTGCCGCAGCAAACATGCGGTGGCGTCCGGTGGCGTCCGGTGGATGCGTTTTAAATTTACAATTATTTATTTGTTAATATTATTATTTTATAATAAGACAAATATATATATAATAAGACAAGTATATATTTATAAACATAATTTACATTATAGCATTATAATTTTTATTTATAATGTTATTTTAAAAGTGTAAATATTTTTATTAATTATTAAATTATTATAAAAGTGTTGAATATTTCATCAGTGATACAAAATAAAAAAATTTAATTATTTTACATTCAAGTTTTTTTATATTTTGTGTATTTGCTGTTTTGTCCGAGCTGCGGCAGCTACATGCGGTGGCGTCCGGTGGATGCGTTGAAAACGCACATATGTGTCGCCATTCATTTAAAACAATGCTCGGTCGGCATCCTTCCCACCGGATGCGTTTTCACCGCAGCGTTTTTAACGCATAGTGTGACACCACACTTCTGCAACCCGTAGACATTTATGTCAAGCACTGCGCCTGAACACAACCGGACTTTTTCCCGCAGTGTACCAGACACCGCAAGATGAGCCGACAGACACTGTTGCTTTTTGGAGGAAGCTGCAAAAAAACAACTCTGCTAGGAGGGCATAGACATTATGTCACCTCATTTTATTGTTAAGAGATCTTTCTGTGCACACACATACGAAAATCAAGAGCAACCTGGGGACAAAGATAAACTTCTTCAGATCTTTAACGATGACTCAAAAACATTTCGAGGCTCTGGAATATAAGTCTACTCTCAAAACCCACAAATATCAGATAAAAACGTGCAAAGATTAACGGACAGTATAACAGCAATTTTAGCCCAAAATCACATCAAGGCTAATATTAGAATGTCATCATGTCCTTATATTTTCAGCTCGTGTAAGTAGCATCAAACTGTGCTAGGTAAAGAACACTCTAATAAAGTAAGCAATGTTAAGGTTAATGGCTTGGCGTGCAAAGAGTCAACCCTCAAGATGTCTGGGTTTGAACCACGGACCGTACCACCACTAAAAATACTATTTTGGCTTCAGCTTCGGCTTTGTTTTTTTATAAAATGTGCGCACGCAAAGTTTTGTAAAGAACATCTATCCTGGTGCTTATTCTAAATTAAAATTTAACTTTTTCAGTAATTACTTATAGATTTAAACAGAATTCAAACATATGGGAACAGCATCAAATCAAAAATTATCAGAAATTTGTTGTTTTTGGTGTTTATTTGCATTAACATTTTGTTTTCTTTGTGGTCCAAAGTTGTTTTAAACATAATTTAAATATTGTTGTACTATTTTGAACATAAGCAAAATTAAACTGATCAAAAAGTCAAAGTTTTTGAAAAGAAATTAGTTTTGGTGCTTATTTGCTGTTATCATTTTGCTTTTTTTATTGGTCCACAGTTGTTTTGAACACAATTTAAATGTTTAAAAATAATTCTGGAGCTTATATACTATTAACATTTTGTGTTCTTCATTGGTCCATGGTTGTTGAACATTTAAACATTGTTGTATCATTTCATGCACAAACAAAATGAAATAATAACTTGATGTTTCGAATATAATATGATCATTTTGGTGTTTGATTGTTGTTTCAAACACAATTGAAACATATTTGAATATAAGCAAATTAAAATTTATTAAAAATTTAAAACAAACATAGAAAAATTAATTTATTGTTAGAAATTGTTCAAAAATTCAATTTATAACAAAAATATTTCTTAAAAATTGTGCAGAGGTATTATTTATTGCATGAAATTTACACATAACTGATCTTGTTTATCAAAAACAGTCAATGAAACGAATTTATAAGCAACAAATTTGTTTTAAATTGCTCAGAAAAAAATATTGTACATTAATGCAAACAAAAATTAAATTCAGAAAACTTATTTATTGCTTAAAATGTATACAGCAAACTTTTTACCTTATGAAATTTAATAAATATTGATCAGCAAAATAGCAATAAAATAACTTATTAATTTGTTATTGAATTAGTAATAATTTATTTATATACAAAATAATTATAATGCCAACTATTTAATTACGACCATTAAAACAAATAAAAAGTTTTTTTTTTAATTTATCATAAAGTATTATTATAAAAGTATATTATTAGATTTCATGGTTGTATTTAGAACAATATATAAATACCTAAAAAAAATTAAAAAATGTTTGTTGCTATTTAAAAAAATTAAGATGGTTGTCATAGCAAATTATAATTAAAACGCAAAGGTTACAAAATATAATTATTTACAAGTTAGTTTAATCAATCTACACACCAATTTTTTGATGAAAAAATTGCATATAAAAAATCTATACCTGGTCATAGGTCATAATTAGCATAGCAAAGGGAGCATGTAATTCATAGTTTATTGCATGGTGTGGCAAACGAAACAATGTAATTTGTCTTGTTCACTAATCGGAAATTGAAATAAAGAAATCCAATTGCCTAATTATGTTGGAGTAAACAATTGTGGATGAAAGAATTCTATGCAGAGTTATAAGATTTGTGCAATTGCGATGATGTTCCATGCTGGCAAGCATAACCGATTTAAAATTATAGACGAACTGTAGTCTTGAGACGGAATATTCATTTTAAATGAAATTTATCGGCAAAGTTTGAGCTGAATGTTTTTAATAGAGTTTTTATGAACATCATACAAAAAAGACCATGTTGGAGATGCATAATCTGTAGTAATTGTAGCATCAGCAAAATTGAGCCTTGGGTTAATTTGTACATACATAAGTTAATGGTTCAAAAAAGAGTAAATATGTTTTTTCTAATCTAATGCTAAAAACTTTTTTATCAAAAATTGTACATCTACCGTATCAAAGGCACGTGAGAAATCATAAAAAGCAACACTGTTTTCATCATCAACCTGTTTGGCGATTTCCTGAAGAAGACTGTTTTAGTTGATTTTTGCACATTGATTCCGTGTTGATTAGTTTGTTAGTATGATTTAGTCATACTTGCTTAACTAGTTGATCACTTAAAAGTTTCTTAAAAATGTTTGAAAAACTGTTTAACACTGAAACCGGCCGATAGTTTGCAATTTAAATTTCTATTCCTACTTCCACTTTCGTAAATCGGCACAAAGGTTCTAATTTTTAAAATATTTGGAAAAAAAAAATCTGTAGAAAATGACAGATTCACTAAATATATTATATTAAAATAGAGTTTGTCTTCCGCACTAGTTTTGTTGCTTAGTCTTACAATACATTTATCAACTTTGTACTCATACACTTGGCGTACAAACATAATGTGAACAGCAATAACCTTGGTAGTTGTGCATGATTTAGATAACGCAACTTCAATATTTTTAAATTTTTTGTTAGTTATTGTTGCAAAATAGTGTTCAAATAAATCAGTTACTAAACTCAATTTTTTTACATCTTTTCTTTCTTTTTCTTTGTTAGCAACTTTAGTAGATTTTTAATTTTTGTATGCTTTACTTTTAGCTGTTAGAAATTCCACGTACATGTTGCATTTGGTATGTCCAACTAATCATTTATGTATTTCTTTTTCATTGTCACATGGATCTTTTAATGGTTCTAATTTTAATTAAACCATAGCTCTATGCATTAGTTTTTAATTTTGTGATGAGTCTTATACTAAAAAACAATACATAAATTTATCGATGAACTGGCCATGTGATGTATTTTTATATCAGTAGTTTTGAGCTATAAACTTTACTTAGATTTTGGTTTAACTCCGATATGTTTTTGCTGGTGATATGTCAAATATATTTATATTCTAGTACTTAGTTATTTGATAAATTTGCAGAATAAGAGATTGTCATTGTTTCTGCTAAATGGTCAGTTATGTTCAAGTTTGTATTACACATAGTTTGTACCCATGTAATCTAATTGAGTTGCTCATAGTTTGCCATTAATAATTTGAAATCTGGTTTATTTATTAAACGTATTGATAATTTGAAACGCATTAAATATATCATTCATTAATTTGTTCTCTACTGTATTTTTATGAAAAATCATAGTATCTTCGTGTTACTGTTTTTTTTACTAGTTCTATATTATTTTCATTTGACCAGATGTCTGTCAGACATATTAAATTGGGTTTAATATTATAAATATTTTGATATCTGTTATTGTAGTTTTTATTGGGACTAGCCTTATTAAATTACATCTTATTGTTTTATTATAGGCTATTAATTGTATCTAATTGGGTTTGTTCTCTATTAAAAATGGGCCAGGTTTATTTTCTAGTTTATTTTGATTTACTGGAATCAGAACTAATAATATAAAGCATGGTTGAGACCTTTACTATGTGGTAATTCATAATAATGATGAAATAAAACGATAATTAAATTTTTATTACAAATACTTTATTGATATAAATATATTTTACTAAAGAAGTTTTGAAACACGATATACAAAACATTTTAAAGCGTTTAGACAAAATCATAATTCAAGTTCATTTCCAAATCATATTATAAATTGTAATCATACCTTTCTCGAAATTTATGAAATTAAAATGTCACAGAACTGTACAAAAGGCTCCAAGTTTAATCTATTTAATCAGAAGCCGCCAAAATTAACAAAAAAACAATGTAACCCTTTTGTTAATCTGCTAAATGAACAAAAGTACATACCACAACATAATCACCATTTTTTTAATTTTTTTAGACCATCAGTAAGTGATTTATTTTTTCTCACTTCAATTTTAACATAATTTTTTTTTGTATAAATGTAGTTTTTGTTAGTTTTCACTTTGGTAAGGTCACAGAAAAAGTGATTTTGAAAAAACTTCAAAATTACACCGAAGTAGAGCGCTTGTTGCTGTACTACCAGCATAGTTTTCGACACGTTTATCAGTTGGTTTGTGTGACAGATCATACCTCTGAGGCTTACTGTAGTTGACTCACGCAGGCTCAGATTGTAAAGTTTGAAATAGAACTTTATAACTTTTTTATCAGAACATCAACAATAATGTAGTGATATGGGTACAATACTTTAACGCTAGAGAATTTTTTTGTTTGGCAGTCACAAGGTGCTTCGATGGCGCCAGGAGTATTAAAACGAGAAATAATTGTTGTAGCCAGTAGGCCGAGCAACAACGGCCAATTCTATTCCTATCGCAGCTTCTATAAAGATCCGACTTTTGCGTTTTCGAGTTTTTTTTCTCGTCTTCAACCGCCACCCTATTTAATCAACGCCTACAAGGCTGGCGCAAGATGCGCACTTCTTAATGAAAACGAAAACGTGAAAGGTTGTACACATTGATGTGTGAAACTTTCTGGTGTGAGTTTTACACCGAGAGGGCTTGTCGGTAGGAGCTTTCAAACTTTTGGAAAGTGAATCCGACACATTAAGTCTTTAGAAGATGCCGCACCCCTTCAACAAAAAAAATGGAGTCAGTCAATGCCAAGCCACCAACACGACGGTCCACAGGCCCGTCAACAAAGCTGAATTAACCGTCTAGACCCCCTGTGCAAATCCACTACCAACGGTATCCAACCGGTGCTATCGACATCTTACTGGAGCCAATTCAATCCCCAGGAATTGCAAGCAAGATTTGATAAAATGACAGTTCATATTGTTAGTTAGCAATATATTTTGCTTACATTCTAGCAATGTACATAGAGAATAGTCCCGATTATATTATTAGTAGGATAAATAGCTGCCACCATTTTCTTTTTAATTACATCATGTATGTACTTGTATTTAATATCAATATGCTTCACCTTTTGGTTACAAGTTTTGTCGTTGAGTAATTTTATACAACCTTGATTGTCTTCATATGAATTTCTTAACCAAAATCGATTAATACTCGTTGTATCCAGATAAGATCACGTACGGCTTCAGAAAACGCGATAAATTCAACTTCTGTTGAGAATAAAGATACGGATTTTTGTTTACGACTGACCCATGCGATTAATGCTCCATTAAAAATAAAACAATATCCTGTATTTGATTTTCTGTCAACAGGATCGCCACCCCAATCTGCATCAACATAACATTCGAAACATCTATCGTTGTCTTTGTTACCAAGTTTCAATTTAAATGACATCGTTGCTTTTAAATACCTGAAGACACGTTTTACCTCATTTCAATCACATATTCTTGGTCCACTTACTCGCCTCGCTAGTATAGATGTAGCAACGGAAATATCTGGTTTTGTGTTAGTAGATTGATATAACAATGACTTAATTGCACTTCTGTATATCTCATGCAATTCGAATAAATCTCGATTCATTGTTTGACTCAAATAACCTGGGTTCATTGGAGTCACTGAATCCTTTACATAAGTCAAATTAAATTCTGATAGTTTATTCATAATGTATTTTTCTTGATTCATGTGAAATATACTTTTGTCATCACAACTAATATGTAGACCAAGGTAATACTTTAAATTACCGAGATTTTTAATAATTAGTTCGGTATTCATTAATGATTTGAAAATTTCAATCATTTTTAAATCAGTTGCACATGCAACAATGTCATCAACATGATTCGAAATATATACTATATGTCCATCTGTTTGTTTTGAATATAGACATGGATCATCATCATTATTACTCTGTATATAATTATTTTGTTTTATGATATTGTCAAACTTTTTATTCCATTCATTAGCTCCTTGTTTGAGACCATATAAATTCTTCACAAGTTTACAAACCTTATCATTATTGCCAATTACGTAACCTTTCGGCTGCTTCATTTAAACTTCATGTGATAAGTCGCCATTCAAATACGCTGTTTGGATATCAAAATGTCGAACGTTCATTTTTCGTTTTCCAACCACAGTAAAAAAAATTGTTGTTGGATTCACCACTGGTGCAAAAACTTCATCATAATTACGACTAAACTTTTGGGAAAATCCTTGGGCAACTAGACGTGCTTTATATTTGATTATGTTTCCTTCTTGGTTAGTTTTTGTTTTGTATACCCATTTGCATCCAATTGCACTGGCATCACTACATTTACTTAAAGACTGTATTTCTTTATCCATAGCCATTTTCCAGTCAACAGAATATGGCCTGTTTATAATCATATATAATAGAATCTTGATTAATATTATGTGTCACTTTATACGCTTCCATAATTTCTATCTATTTGAACGTCGAATAGTTTGTTGTTTTTCAACAATTTTGGCCCCTTCTGAAACTGCATCAAATGATGTTAAAATTATTTTATTTTTATCACCTACAAAGTTACTTTATTTTGCACTTCAGATGTAACTGTTTATGCTTCATATGAAATCGTTTTTACATTTTTAGTATTTAACCCATTAATAATGTGATTTGCTGTGCTTATTGCTTCACTTCAAAATTGTTTATAAAGACCTGAACTAGATAACATACACTTTGTCATTTCGATTAATGTATGATTTTTACGTTCAGCTATGCCATTTTGCTGTGGAGTTTTTGGTGTGGTTAACTGAGTTTTGATACCTTTTGATTTTAAAAAACTTTGTAGTCGTCCATCTATGTATTCTCCACCTCGATCAGATCTAATCGCTTTTGGAATTTCACCGTGTTGAGTCTTCATCATTTCTATGAAATTAAACATACTTTCATAGACATCAGATTTTGCTTCAGTATATATATATGCGAATAACGACTATAATCATCGAGAGTTAAAATATAACAATTACCTCTTGGCGTCTATGGCTCAATTGGTCCGCATACATCTATGTGGATTAAATCTAATTTATTAGTAGATTTATTTATTGACTCTTTAGGAATAGGATCTTAAGTTTTCTTGCATTGGATACATGTCTCACAAACATTATCGTGATCACAATTTGCTATTTTCATATTGGTTGACAGTTCAGTCCTTTTTCTAGTATCGATTGAATTACGGTGTCCAAGTACCTTATGTCATTAATATATGCATTTAGAATGAATTGTGTTTGTCGTTTGTAAGGCAGTATGCCGCGGCGTTATTTTATACACATAATTCTTGCACTTCACTTTCATTATAGTGATTTTATTCTTGATTATATGGCAGGTTTCACCTTTGAATATTACGGTACAGCCATTTTTTGCTAATTTGCCAACCGATAACAAATTACATTGTAGTCTTGGTAAAACGTCCTTTATATGAATTGATAACTTATTTTTGCCAGTTTTCATTTCTACCAGTCCAAATTGAAAGTATTTTTCCATCTGCTAATGTAACTGTTTCTGAACTTGAATTAGTTATATGCTTGAAAAGTGTTTCATCGTTGCACATATATGCAGATGCACCAGAATCTACACACCATTTTTTATCATTTGATTTACTTTTATTTACCATCATGCATATAAACGGTTAATTGTCATTTGCATTTATGTGTACTGCATTAGCTTGATTTGACTCATGTTTTTCAGAATCTTTTTTCTTTTTCCATTCAGCAAATTTTAGACAATCATTTTTAATGTGATCTTTTTTCTTACAGAAAAAAACAATATGCTTTGTTATTATCAAATTTTGGTTTGTTGACTTTTACTTCAAGAGCACTTTCATTGCTTTCACTGGTTTTTGTTATATCTAATCTTTGTTGATATTCTTCGATTAGTTTGTTTTTTACTAGTGATTTAGTTAAATCAGCTTCTGGACGTGACTCAAGTGCTGTAATTAATACGCCATAACTTTCTGATAAGCTAGACAAATATAACGCAACAGAAAAAGCTTCACCTAAAGTTGTTAATTGATCCATACACTCATCCATTGCATTTAAATGTGTTTGCATATTTCCACTTTCCTTAAATATCGAACTTTATAGGATGAAGTTGACTTTTGATGATATTCTTTTAAAGATTCCCACATTGCTTTGGCTGTCGTATGATTTTTTATATGAATTATTTGATCGTCATCAACAAATAAACCAATACATGCTCGTGCTTTACCATCCTTTTTATTCCACGCCGCTAATACATTTGCGTCAGTCGAATCAGATGCAATATCTTCGATAACTGTCCATAAGTCTTCTTTGATTAACCTATTAGTGCATAGAATAATATTTTTTGATAATTTTTGTAAATTTTGATTATTATGCTTTCAACTGAAGTTTGAGTTTATTTTTCCAACAGTGCTGACGCCGTGCGTTTGGTTATTACTATCTGACTGCTTGATTAAAGTTTTGTAATGCATCGACTATCTGACGATGAATTTTCAGCTTTTCTAAAACAATTTTTGGGTACTAATTAAAATTACACCTTTCTTAGGGTGCCATCGCTAGGTGACCCGACACCTGGGGTGCTGACTTTGCAAAGGCGTTCTATGACCAAACAGTCCAATCTCAAAATATCAGCCTTTCCTAAACTTTTGCACTTTTTTGTTACCAGCTCCCGGACTATAAATAGAGCTTATGTTTAACAGCAAAATTTGTAGTTTATTGCTCGACGGCGTCTCTTTAACTTAACCTCGACTTGAACCAAAATGGTACTAGTTTAAGGAATGAACTCGAGATGAACTTAATACAGATTATATAAATTAAAATGTGGCAATTGTTTGTGTTATTTTATTATTCTGTTTTCAGTTGATTTTAAATGTATTATGAAAGCAGTATTTTTGAAAATAGTAATCGAAAGAAGGAAAACACTGTTTGCAGTAAGTTGATTTTCTTTAAATTTCAAAATATGTTATTTAGGAATTACTCACATTGAAGACTAGATTTAAGCAATCTATGAACATTGATCTTAAATATTTGCAACTTATAAGTCTTGGAAAATACCGAGTTTGGAAATTTAATCTGTGTGTCGATAGTACAGTTAAAAATTTTTCTTAAAAGTTTTGATCCTACATCTCTGAACTGTCAATGAATATTTGTTACAATTTCTAGCAAACCTTGAACTACGAATAAATATTTGTTTAGGTGGCAAAATGTCTTGTATTTTGTTTGAATAATGTCCAAATATATATACATATCAATCAATTTTGGATAGGCAATGATTATTTATAATTTTAGGATCAGAATAATAAGTTTTACAGATTTGTGATCAAGACGTATACAATGGAGTTTGTTAATAAGATCAAGATGCTATACAGTAGCAAATGCTTTGAGAATGTCTATTGCAAGATTTTCTCCTTGTTTGTTTAAAGTAGAATTCCATTTGTGACTAAATATATCAGAAGATGTGTTGTCGATAATTTTGATCAAAATCTGTACTAAATATCTAAGATAAAGTTATTGTGTTCTAAGAACAACAATGTGGAAATAAAAATTATAATAAAAGAAATTGGCAGATTGAACAATAATGGCATTGGTCACTAATTTTGAAGAATTAGACTTGTCTTCTTTTTTTAGGTATAGGTTGAACATTGTAATCTTCCAACAATTCGGAAATGTTTTTTTGTATGATAAGGCAAATATTCTAGTCAGAATGGAAGCTAATTCATTAGCAAATGTTTTAAAAATAATAGGTGGAATTTTATCTATACCTGTGTACAACAGTAGAAGAGTTTAGAATTTGGTCAAGCAACGTGAGGGCTACAAATGCTTTCTTACGATTTGCCTAATAGGTAGATTAAAGTGAGATTATAATTTTTTTGTCCTAGTGCCGCAAAACATTACATTTTGATCAAAATTGTTATGTTTAGTTATTGATCTACGGAAAATATGAAGCAAATAAATACCAGTTTGATTTGATTTGATGGTTTTAGCAACGCTGCGGAAAAACAAAACACCTTCTGCTCGCGGCTGAGCACGGTTAACGATTTAAAAAAAATAAACATCAATATTAAAAAAATCAGTTTTTTTTGAAAAAATAAAATAAGTTTTTTCAATTCAAATTAAGACCGAAAAACAGTTTTTACATATCCTTCTATAACAATTTAAGTTTTGATTTTAAAAATATATTTTAAAATATACTTGCAAACAGGCAAAAGTTTTTAAAATTGCAAGATTTTTAAAGAAATATGAGGGCATTGTAGTCGACATCTATCATCATTAAACATTTTTGCAAATATTAGAATTAAAAAATTTAACAACTTATAGAAAAAGTAGAAACGAATACAAATAAAAACAAACTACTGCGAGACGAAATGAGGAAGCGAGAAGTACAGCCGGAGAAAGAAAAAAAATTATGAAGACCAAAATAATACGACTAGAACTAAGAGTAGATCAAATAGAGAAAAGAGAGAAAAAGAACAACATAACTGTAAAAGGAGTAAAATAGGACAAATCTAAGAACATGGAAACACAGGCGAAACAATTCATTCAGCAAGAACTTGAAAGTAGAAGTGCAAATTAAAAAAGTGATTGAAATAAATTTAAAGGAAAATAAAATAATAAACATCATCTAACTTGAATTGTTTGAGGACAAAGTTAAGATTATGAAAAACAAGAACAAACTAAAAAGGCCAAAAAATATATATCGATGATGATCTGACCAGTAAAGAACGAGAGACACAGTTTGAAATAAGGAAAAGAGAAAAGGAAGAAATGGAAAAAGAAAATAGAGTAAAAGTAGGATACAAAAAGCTATGCATAAATGACCAATGGTTTAGATGAGATGAGTGTCTAAAAGCATTAACAGCCAAAAAAAAACTAAAAAAGAAAAAGCAGTACAGGGCAGACCACATGGTGACGAACACGGCAAATGACATTAAAAAAGAAAATAAGAAAACAAAAGATAAAGGAAAAAGATGGAGAATTGGCACATGGAACGTGAGAAGTATTAACAACAAAGAGCAGGAACTAGAAAATGAATTTGAAAAAGGAAACCTAGACGTGCTAATAATCAAAGAAACGAAGAGATTAAAGAAAGGTAAAGAAATTATAATAACAAAAAATCATTATACAATAATTTATAGTGGAGTTAATCAAGAAGACAGAGCGGCAGCAGGAACAGCATGGCTCATTCACAGAAGACATGAACAAGAAGTAGATGGATGGGAAGCAGTAAACAAAATAATTATTGTTATTAAATTACGAAATAAACAACAATAATAGGGTTGTGTGGACCGAATGAAGACGACACAAAAGCAAACAAATACGCATTCTGGAACAAACTAACGGAAGTAACTGAGAAAGCAAAAGGAGAGATATACGTCATGGGAGACTTTAATGGAAGAGTGGGGAAAAGAGACGGAAAATATAATGGAAGAAGAATTATAGAGTACTGTGTACAGCAAGACTTAATAATATCAAATACGTTTTTCGAACATAAAGAAATACACAAATACACAAAAGAGCAACTTAGTAGAGGAAAAGAGTCAATAATAGGTTATGTTATAGCAAAAAGATAAAAAAAAAATAAAATAAAAGATGTAAGAGTGAAAAGAGGATTTGAAATTAGAAGTGACTACTAGTGCTGATAGTAAATATAGTCCAAAAAAAACAATTAAAATGAAAGACGAAGACGAGAGAAAAACAAATGTCAAAGTAACAAAAGCATACAAGTTAAAGGAAGTAGAAATAGCACAGAAATATGAAGAAGAAATAACAAAGGCAATAAATGAGCTACCAGAAGTGGAAAATCAAAGTATAGACGAACAGTAGGTAACGCTGAAGACAATTTTAACTGATGTTGCAAAACAAGTATGTGGCACAAACAAACAAGGTAAGTACAAGAGGCAAACAGCGTGGTAGACAATTAACGATCTAAGAAATAGAAAATCTCCAAGAATTGATAAAATAACATCTGAAATGATCAAATGTATGGGAACCGGCGGAAGAAATATGTTAAGAAACTTATTTAATAGAATATAGGAAGAAAAGAAGACCCCAAGAAAATGAGAAATAGGAATGATTGTGTCCATTTACAAATCAGGCCAGAAATCTGAGTGCAAGAACTACAGAGGCATAACTATAATTGGTACCAAGTCTAAAATGTATGAGAAAATCCTAGAAAAAAGGATAAAGCAAGAAGTAGAAAAGAAAATACTGGAAGCACAGAGTGGTTTTAGACTAAGGAGGTGTATACACGATTATATATTTACACTTAAGACGTCAATTAACAGAACATTAAAAAGACAGAAAACAATGTTCATAGCATATGTGGATTTAGAAAAAGAGTTCGACAAAGTACCACGAAGAAAAATTTGGGAAGGACTAAGAAAAATGGAAGTTGACAATAAACTAATTAGAAGTGTTTAAAGCATATATAAAGAGACGCAAAATGTAATAATATCTCAGAACAAAAAGTCGAAAGAATTTAACACCAAGCAAAGAGTGAGGCAGGGGGAAGTTTAAGCCCGCTATTATTCATAATATACATGGACCAAATAATAAAAGAAATAAATAGCGAAACGAGACCTGTAAACATTGGGCACAGAAATATGCAAACAATACAAATACAGCAATGTGCTTTTGTAGATGACATTGTAATAATAACAAAAAACAAGAAGAACTACAAGAAAAACTGAATGTATGTAACAGAGTACTTACAAAATACGGGATGAAGAGAAAAGAAAAGTGATGGCAGTATCAGCAAACGCAGTACAACTAAATATAAAAATAGAAAACAATACAATAGAACAAGTAGAACAATATAAATATTTGGGAGTAATTATACAAGACACAGGACAACAAGATGCAGACATCAACAACAGAATATGTAACACAAACAAACTTTACTACTCTCTAAGCAAACATATAATAAAGAAAAGGGAAATATGTCAAAACACTATGATTAGAGTGTACAAATCTATATACAAACCAGTACTAACATGCGGTAGTGAAACGTGCGTATTAAACGACAAACAAAAAAGCAGAGTACAAGCTGTAGAAATGGAATATCTGAGAAAAGCGTATGGAGTGAGTCACCTTTCTTGGCAAAGTGAAGAGTGAAAACATTAGACACAAGCTACAAGTAAAAAGTATGGGAGAATACATCAAAGACAGACAACTGGGATGGTGGGGACATTTACAGAAAATAGACAAGAATACTCAAACAAGGAAAGTTTGGAAATCCAAAATGAAAGGAAAGAGAAAAAGAGGTCGACCAAAAAAAACTGGGAAGAAACAATCAGTGAAATACTCAAGAAGAAGGAAAACATTGCCATCGTAAAATTTGACATTTTTGACATTATACATACTTAGAACGTTTTGACGTGCGAGCACTATTTGTGTTGTTTACAGTAAGTTGAAAATTTTATCTAGGCGAAAAGATGGAATTAATTTTAAAGTTCCTAAATGTTCATAATACAACACTGGTATTATCAGGTAAAATCTGACTCAAAAATGTTTGAGTTATGTTTTATTATGACTTTTGACGTGGTCTAACACAAGAACAGTGCTTCAATCAACTGAATTCAATTTTTGGCGGTGAAGCGCTATCCACAGCCACTGTATATTGCTGGTACACTGAATTCAAACGTGGCCGTAGTTTGCTTACGGACGAAGTTAAAGAAGGTCGTCAAAAATTGGTTGTTGTGCCGGAAAATATCGATTCTGTGCAAAAACTAATTACATGACATGTTTAAGCATTAGTATGACCATCATACATAAGATTTTGCACAAGCATTTGGGTGTTTGGAAGCTGTGTGCACGTTGGATTTCAAATTTGTTGACAGATGCTCAAAAAAAAAGCTTGGGTTGATTGGTGTCGTAAAACGATTACAAAATACAACTGTGTACAACAGCATCGCCACAGGTAACGAGTCGTGGATTTATGCATATGAGCCAGAAAGAAAATACCATTCGGCAGTTTGGGTGTTTCAATGTGAAGATAAGCCAACAAAAGTTGTTCGATCTCGAAGCGTTAAAAAGAAATAGTGGCGTGTTTCTTTACGAAAGCCGGGCATGTGGCAACTGTGGCTTTGAAAATCAAAAGACGGTTAATTCTGCGTTGTATACGACCAATTGTTTGTCTAAAGTTTTTGGTAAATTGAGAGACATCAACCCGAAACAACGAATCATTTTGCATCACGGCAATGCGAGCTCACACACATCACATGAAACAAACGAGTATTTGCACACACAAAAGATCAAATTGATGGGTCATCCGCCTTACAACCCCTACCTGGCACCTAATGACTTTTTTTTATTTCCAGTAATTAAAGATAAACTATGTGGACAACGATTTTCATCGTCCAAAGAAGGTTGATGAGGCCTTCAAAACGCATGTTTTAGAGCTATCATCTTTTGACTGAACAAAGTGCTTTAAAGGGTGGTTCATCCACATGCAAAAGTGTAAACATCTTAAAGGCGATTATTTTGATAAATAGCAACCCTTGTGTATATACAGGGTGTCCGGAAAATACGTGTACAACGTTTGACGACAGACTCCTGACGTCAAAATAGGTCGATCTAAGCCGACTTAGTTATATCCAAAATTGTCTCGTTTAGCCGGTAGAGGGCGTCAAAAAAAACAAAAGTATAACAAAGTTGAAAGTATCTATTGTAAGAAACTAAGTAAAACAAAAACATTACTTAAGCAAATGTGTAAAATGACCGCCATCTTGCTGAATACACTTATTAACACTCTTTAAAAAATGATATTGGACCTTATCTAATGTCTCGGGATTATTAAAATGGTTGCCTGCATTTAAAATCCGCTGCAATAAATCATCGCGTGTGTTTACCGGAGTCTTGTAAACTTCTGTTTTAATAGCGCCCCACAAAAAGAAGTCACACATATTTAACTCAGGAGAACGTGGTGGCCATTTTACTGGTGCATCATTGCCTCTTCCAATCCATCGGTTGGGATATTGATGATGTAAGTATTGCCGAACGGCAACGGAAAAATGGGGCGGGGTACCATCATGCATATACCACATTTCCCTCCGAAGTAAAAGGGGCAAATTCTCCAGAAGAATTGGTAATGTGTCTTGCAAAAAATTTAAATAAATATTTCCATCTAACCTGTCTGGAATAACAATGAGACCAATAAGGTAGTGATCAATAATACCTGCCCAAATATTAATTTTAAATTGATGCTGATGATGTGCAACTTTAATGGCATGTGGATTTTCATCGGAATAAATATGTTCGTTGTGGAGATTGGTTACCCCAGATCTTGTAAAGCATGCCTCGTCAGTAAACATAATTTTTCTACAAAAATTTGGAACAAGGATTCTTTTGTTTCTAATAAATTGACAAAATGTAAGCCGCATGGGGGGATCAGTCGGTAAAAGTTCCTGGACTTTTTGTATGTGGTAAGGATGTAACAACTGTTCTCTTAAAACCTCATTGACAATCGTTTTAGGAACATTTAACTCACGTTCTAAGAGACGGGTACTGGTACTTGGTTCTTCTTCAACTTTTTCCAGAATCATCTCTTCTGTTTCCACAGTTCGAGTTGTTCGCATACGACCCCTGTCTTCAAACTTTTTCTCAAAACTGCCCGTTTCCCGAAGATGACGCTCAATATTGGCAAATGTTTGGTGGTTTGGTATTCGACGGTTAGGAAACCTCTCCATGTAAACCCTAACACTCTGACGCCCATTTCCTTGACAAAACCCGTATACCAGGAGCATGTCAACTTTCTGAGAGTTTGTATAATTTTCCATTTTTAATGGTAAAATGAACTTGTAATTCAAGAATGTTGATCGTATACTTGAGTAAATTTCATAGACTGGTGACAATTTGTCAATAATTGTCAAATTATTAAACGCCATAGCAACAAGGTCACTTAAAAAATTATTGTTACAGGTAATTTCTTTTTAATATTTACAAATTTTTGACGCCCTCTACCGGCTAAACGAGACAATTTTGGATATAACTAAGTCGGCTTAGATCGACCTATTTTGACGTCAGGAGTCTGTCGTCAAACGTTGTACACGTATTTTCCGGAAACCCTGTATATATATATATATATATATATATATATTTATATTTATATATATATATATATATATATATATATATATATATATATATATGTTAGAATTAAAAACAATGTTGGACTTTAATAATGCAACATTGATAATATGAATATGAGTTAAAAACATTAATATGTAATAAATGGTGCTTAAAGAATATAAAATATTGATTTTCTTAAAATGTATTTTTTAAAACATTGATTAACATTGTTGTTGTAACTTATATGTTGACCGGCCTCAAGCCTGCAACTTTCATAACTTTAGCACTAGCAAATGAACTCAATTGTGAGTGACTATATACATATTTTACAATTAATACAATTTTTTTATATTAAACTAAAGCTTATAAATAGCAAAAATCTATTTTAATTATTAAATTAATTTTTTTATTTATTAAATAAAAATTTTGGTTTAATCGTTACAATATTAGCCTAGTGCGGAACAAAAGTTTTCTAAGCTCTTTTAAACTAAATGTTTTTAAATGTTATTTAAAAAATATAAAACATGAAATTAGGAGTCTTTCTGGACAAGTTGATGTTCCTTGAGCTTGTTTGTTGCACAGAATATAAAAAAATACATATAATGTAGTATGTATAAATAGCCAATTGCTTATAGTACACACTGTATGTATAAAGCAATCTATAAATTATATCAAATAAATAATCTTAATTTTCTTGTTTACCTTATTTGTGTTTGGTAATGAAAGAGTTATTTGCAATGTTATATTAGATTGATGTTAAGCAATGTATTACAAGGAGAGAATAAATATTTATTATGTTCTTAATGAGATTTGCAATTGGATTATAAAAAGCAATAAAGTAGCGCATGTTAATTTAACACATAATAAAGTAGTAGATACTTTTATAATTTAAAAAAATGTTTGTTTGAAATAGTATTAGACAAAATTCATTTTTTTTTTTAATTAAAATTAAGACGTTAAAACTGAAGCGGTTTTTGGCACTTTTTCAAAAATTATAATAATATAATAAAACTTTTTTATAAATCTATCGTACAGTTAGTAAAAAGAATAAATAAAAAAAAATATGTTTTATTTTCAAAGCGGCACCAAAAAATTTGAACAAAACATCTTTTCTTGACACTTGAACGGTTGAGAGCTAAGGTAAATGAAAAAATAAATTGAAATAAAACGCTTTGTATTTTAATTGTATTGATCTAAAGTAATTTAATTTTTAGCTAAATTTTAATAATCTGTAAATATTTACATCATGTCTGTATTTTTGATAAATGCTGCATCAACATACTACCATAATTTGTTGTCCCTCTGCTCAGGGTCGTATCTTAGATTTTTGCAGCGAGTATACTAATCTGATTTATTGGATTTTTTAACGTGTAACATGGAGACAAAAACACTGACTCTTCAAAATTTTATAAAGTTTATACAAATATTTCAACAAAAAATTAACAATTTTATTTTAAAATTTAATAAACAGTTAAAGATTTTGGATTCTTATATATATATATATATATAGTGAAAGGGTTAACGGGAAAACAACGTCAAAACATTCATAATGGCTCCTATCTCATGTTGTTGAAAATTTTTATTTTATTAGTCCACATTGTTATTTTGATTACAATGTGGACTAATAAAATAAAATTTTTCAACAACATGAGATAGGAGCCATTATGAATGTTTTGACGTTGTTTTCCCGTTAACCCTTTCACAATAATATAATACGTCAGTTATCTCACTTAAGAATATATATATATATATATATATATATATATATATATATATATATATATATATATATATATATATATATTCATATTTTTGTGTTCGGGCTAACAAACGCCACCACGCTCTTTTTCAGAGCCGAATTTGACTAAACCGCCACGGAGCGCTTTTTTGTTTATAAGTTGGCATCACTTCAAAGCACTACAACATGACGTTAAAGCAATATTATCAACATTGCTCATAATTTGTAAAAGGTTTTTTAAAATTCTAATAGCGACAGTGAGGAAAAAACAATTATTTGCGAGATTATCTATACATGCAGAATGTTTCCTAACTGGAGCCGAAAAATAAAACTTTAGGTACGTTTTTAATTTCAAACAGAAAATTTAAATAACTTATTGTCTAACTGGCTTTTTCTTTGAGATAATAAAAAAATACTTTAGAGAAAATTATTTAGCAAAAAAAAAACAAACAAAACAACATTACTTTAATAAGTGTGCTTTGATGCAAGCTTTTGATACTTGTCAAAATTGTTTTTTTTTTAGTTAGGTTAGTAAAATTTGATAAAAATGCTGTTCAAGAATGGAGAATACGCAAATATCATTTTTGTTTATGGATTTTGTAATGGTAATGCCCTAGCTGCATGTTGCGAGTATTAATTAAGATTTCCTGACAGAAGGCAACTTTTTTGTCGCGTCTTTTCCGTCGCATTTTAACAGCAGACCGTGTCAGAAAAGGAACAAATAGTTGACGAAGTTCTTGAGTTACTAGGGGTCAGCGTTAGGCGACTTTCTGCCCGTGTACTATCTAAAAACTTTGTCCGGAAAATCTTAAATAGGAAAATTATTTATTCATATTATTATTAAAAAGTATAACACCTATAACCAGACGACGCAACACAACGACTTGTACTTTCTAAATGGCTTTTTGACATCAACAAGATTCTAACTTTTTTAGTTTAATATTGTGGAGCAATGAGTCTATGTTTACGAGAGATGGCATTAACAATATACATAACGAGCATATTTGGTCATTAGGAAATCCGTACTCAGTTAAAGTACGAGCTTACCAACAAAGATTTTCAGTAAACACATGGTGTGGGATTTTTAATGGGCAAGTACTACCAATTCAAATCTTACCACTTTGTTTAAATGCTGGTTTATACGCAGAATTTCTCGAACATCAGATGGAAAGTTTGCTGGATAACAATGTCCCCATTGCTTTACGTAACAGGATGTGGTACCAACACAATGGAGCACTGCCCGATGTTGCGAAATATGTAGTTGTAGTGGCTCAACAATAATTTTAATGACAGGTGGATTGGTAAAAGAGATTCAGGGACATTTATAATTTAAAATAAATTATGATAAAAGTGCAATAAAAGGTTTTGTTGCTTAAAAATGTTTTGAGTTGTTTTTAATTAGGTAGTAATAATATAATATAATTTGTTTATTTTGTATTTTTTTGTAAATGTAGCAGTATTTACCAATGTAATTAAAATAATTTTTTTACATATAGTTTGTATATTAAATTAACGGATATTAGCGCTTTATTGAGGTTAACTAAACTTAGAACAACCTTTCGTGGAAAAGAACATATCTAAAGCAAGACATTAGTCTTTCACTACGTCGTCTATTTTTTTTATTCAGCACCACTAACGTATCTATACTATTATTTTTAAGGTTTTTACTTTTGATTGTCTAATTTTTAACATATTTGTATTTTGTAAGTATTTTTAATTTTTAAATTGACTTTACTAATATCTTTAATAAGGTTTCTTGTAATAAAGTGATATTATTATTATTAGAAGCAAAATCAGACAACCTTTTATATACGTTATACTACTAACTTAGTCGTTTTCTGGCAAGCTTACTTGAGTTACCTAAAATGTTTTAGTTACATCCGAAGTCATACTTTGACGTCACCAAAAGTCTACAAAAAGTTACCCGCTAGAAAACAATAAGTAGTCACTGCTTTGTTTGCAATTACAAACGACAACTTTATAACCATTTTTTTTAATATGTTATTTTATTAATCTATTTTATAATTTTACAAAAAAAATAAGCAACATGTTTTTATATTTTAAAATTAATAAATGATGTACTTTATGTAAATTGCCTTTTCATTCAGTAAAAGACACGTACACTCGTGTTTCAGCGTAAGCACCCATCATCATTGTGCCTAGCATCTCACTGGTCGAAGAGACAATTTACAAAAAACACAACTATTAAGCAATTTATGTTTACTAATGTGTCAAAAGTGTAACACCAGTTATTAATTTTAAATAATAAATTATCAGTAAGGTTCTTAGAATATGAGTTAGGTGTAACTGCAACTTACCGCAGCTTACCTTTTCTTGCCAGAAAACAACCTTTGATTGTGACCACCAAATCTCTATAAGTCAAAATGACAGAAGGTCTTATAACGCAACGGTTTAGAACCACTAGCTACCACATAATCGATCAACGGTGTAATACATAACTTTTTATGGCATAGGTTGGTAGCAGTTACCAACTCTTGTACCAACGTTACTTTTTTGACACTTTTAACTTTGGCGGGTTCTAACAGATTAGGCTTAGTGCTGCTTGTACAAAAGTACAGTTGTGTAACATTTTAATTTTATTAATTTTAGAGAAAATATGATTAGAATTTATTATATGAATTGCAAATGAACATAAATGTTGATTTAGTATAAACGCTTTAAAATATTGTGTATGCAGTGTTTTAAAACTTCCAGTTTGCCCAACATATACACTATTGCATTTGGAACATGAAATTTTATAATCACCGGATTTCATTAAAGAATTAATTTTATCTTTAGCATTAAATAATATATTTGATAACTTGCAACTTAGTCTGAAAGCAATTTGTTGATTTTGTTTTTAAAACATGTGCATTTTCTGCAGTTTTTAGATATTGTTTTATTTTATTATTATAAACTATTAACAATAGACATTTTTGATTTGAACTTTGATTGTAATTTTTAATAATTTGCTTTTACAATTTTTTTTTGTTACATGTTTAGACACTGTTAAACAATTTTATTACATTTTTAAATATTCTGTCTTCATTTTACTTATTAGATATTATTTGACTACTTCACTCTTTTATACATTTTTGTTTGACAAACTATATTTAAAACATTTTGTTTGCGTTTTGACGTTTTTAGATATTTTAGTAACACTTTTTGATCCTTGTAAACATAATTACTAAACATGTTAATTTTAATTTTCTGTTTACACTTTTAATCATTTTGTTTTTCACATATTTTAAATTTTGGTTTTTGCATTTTTTGCAACATGTTAGATATGATTATATTAACCAAATACAGACATTTTATTGACACTTCTAGACATTTGTGTGACGCTTTTAAAGATTTATTTAACAATTTAAGTGTTTGTTGATACTTTTAAATATTTTGTTTGCATTTAACATATTAAAAATTATTTGAACATCTATAAATACTTGCTTGACTCTTTAAAACAATTTTTTTTTTACACTTTTGTTTGACAGTATTTGAAACACTTTGTTTGCACTTTGTATAACACTTTGAATCTTTTTTTGACAATTTTAGTCATTTGTTTGCATTAAATTGCGCGAGTTGTGCTTGAAGTTTTATAACACTCAAAAAACTGCCCTCTTAACGTATTAAATCTATTTGAATACCTACAGACATTTTGATACTCTTAGACAATTATGTGACACTTTTAGGCATTAGTTTACATTTTTAAATATTCTGGTTGCATTTAATATATAGTATTTGACTACTTCATGTAATTTTCTTGACTTTTTACCATTTAATTCTTATTTTACAGAAAATCAATCCAGCATCTGTTAATTTGACAAAACAACTGTTAACTGTCTCACAAATCAGTTATATCAATAAAACTATTAATTTGATAAAACAATTTTCAACTATATTTTAAATCTGTAATTGTTTAACAAATGCACTGTTAACATTATTCTTAACAAATCTGTTTTAGAAACTGGCAATTTGATTTATGACATGACAAAGCAATGGTCAACTATTTTACAAACCTGTTCTATGAACTGTTAATTCTATAAGGCAACTGTTTCACAATTTTATAAAATTGTCAACATTTTTGTGGACAAATCTTTTTAACAACCATCAACATACACTTTAACAAATCAACTTTATTTTTTTATTAGTCAACAGAAACTATTACAAAGTAATTATATATTAACACCACCACACATTAGAGTAGGAGAATCACAAAACTTCTTAGAGTTACGTTTGACAAATCTTAAAATTTTATCAGCTTTATTCACGACAGAATTGATATGTAGTGTAAATGATAAGCTTGAATAAAACGTAATGCCTAAATCAAAAAATGTTAACTCTCGACAATATTTCATTCATCAGAGAATAACCATACACCACCGTAGACTGACATTTAGAAAACGTCGTTATTTTGCACTTATTTAATTTAAGCAGTAAGTTATTAGTTTGACAATCATCATCATCTTTTTCATAAAGATTTTTATATTGTTAGCAAACAATATACAACGCGCATTAGAAAAACAGTGTACCACATTGTTGATATAGATATTGAACAGTAAAGGTCCAAGATGTGACCCCTGTGGGACAGCTAACGTAACATCAACATTACGAAAAACGAACTGACTGATGCGCACAATCTGTTAAATAAATAGGATTAAATCTACAGTAACAGGGTGCCATAAACTTCAATATAACGTAATTTTATAACTAGCTTTAAAAAAATCAGTATAATTTGAATCTACTTGAAATCTGTCTTCAAACGCAACTGTTTGAATTTGTTTCCAGCAAGTAGAAAAAGTACCCATGATCAGAGATAAGTTGAATAAAAGCCATAAAAGCCGGCAAAGAGCAAACGCACATTTGTTGAAAAAAGAAACTGTTAATCCGTCAGGCCTTGGACAGTTGTTGGGTTTTAATACTGATAGTTTGTTAAGTACATCAGACATCTTTAAAACAAGATGCGACTGTTTGACATAAATGTGGTATATAACTTATGAACTGCTAACTTTTAACTAAAAAAAATGTTGTATGTAAAAAAACTGTCAATTGTCCAAAATAAATTGCTTCACATATAATAATCTTTATTTACGGTAAGTAAAACCATTTACATCTACATAAAAATACAATAAATATAGACAATATAATACATATATAAAAAACAAAAGCAAAAGATTGACATAAAAAACAATATAATATAAAATACATAACATTTAATCAATATGTCCCAATTGAATCTTAAACAAAGATTTAGAACAAAAAAAATTTAAATTGTTTGTTAAACTGTTTGCACATCTACAAATTCTACCAATAGGATTGTGAAATCCATAATTAGTAGAATGTGTAAATTCTCTAAATAATGAAGTCTGCCTAGTACGTCGTTCACTAATAGGAATGTAGAATGGAAGAGATTCAAGTAACTCAGGACAGTCTACTTCAGACATCACTAGACCACGCAAAAATGAGAGATCTGATCTTTTGCGCCGAACTTTTAGTGACGGTAAATTGTATAGTGAAGAAATGTAATTGCGATCAAAATTAATCGACAATATACCAGATCTATGGGACAACAGGCGAAAAAATTTGTTTTGAATACGTTCAATATTCTGACTATGGATTTCATAGAAAGGGCACCAGACTGACGGAACGTACTCTAAATGAGAACGCACCAAAGCACAGTAAAGTAATTTAAGAGTATTTGGAGAAAGATCAGCAGACATCCTGTATACAAACCCTAGCATTTTTATAGCACGATTACACATGTAGCTGATATGCTCAACAAACGTAAGTTTAAAATCGAAAATTACACCCAAGTCTTTAATTTGTGTCACTTGTTGTAGCACCTTGTTATCGATAATATAATCGTACGAAATTTTGCTTAGCGTTCTATTAAAACTGATTGCAAAACATTTATTTACATTAAACAAAAGGTTATTAATAAGACACCAATCATTAACAGAGTCTAAATCTTGTTGTAAAAGATTACAATCATCGATTGATAAAATACTTCTATAAATTTTTAAATCATCTGCAAATAATAGGAATGATGATGAACTAATACAGTCAGAAAGATCATTGATAAAAAGTAAAAATAAAATTGGTCCGCAGTGAGATCCCTGAGGAACACCTGATGGAACTAAAATAGGTTGTGAAAGAAAGTTATTGATTTTTACACACTGCGTTCGGTTTTTCAAAAAGCAAGATAACCAAGCAACCACTGCATTATGAAAACCCAAAGCACGAAGCTTAGCAATCAAAATATTGTGGCTCACACGATCAAAGGCCTTTGAAAAGTCAGTGTAAATAGAGTCAACTTGAGTTTTGCATTCAAATGCGTTTAAAATGTAATTTTCGTAAGAAAGTAGATTGGTAAGTGTAGATCGACCCTCACGAAACCCATGCTGTTCTTCTACTAAAATACTTTTGCACATCCAACGTATTTGACCAGTTATAATTTGATCAAATAATTTTGGTATAGTAGATTGAATGCAAATGCCTCTATAATTTGTAATATTTTCTTTAGCACCAGATTTATGCAATGGCATAATATAAGTTTGTTTCCATACATCAGGAAATTTAGTTTCATTTAATGAAGCGTTGAAAAGTAAATGTAATGGTTTTGAAATTGAATAAATACAATTCTTTAAGAGCATAGAAGGAATACAGTCAGGTCCAGTGCTAAGATTAGATTTAAGGCTTGTAATTCCATTAAAAATATCTAGTAAACTGACTGAGAAATTTGTATGAATTACATTTTTATCAAACTTAAACAATGGAGTTGGATGAGTTTGAGAATTATAAACGGAAGAGAAAAAATCTGCAAATTTGTTTACAAGAAGAACGTCACCATTAATACAGGTTTGATCACCATAATACATTGTAGCTGGAAAAGCATTAGTTTTCTTAGATTCATTTACAAATCTCCAAAAATGTTTTGGATTAGACCGAATGTTATTCTCGGTGCGTAAAATGTACTGCTTGTAAAGACGTGCGTTCAGATTTTTACATGAAGTCCGAAGAGAATCAAATTCATTGTAATCAGAAAGAAGTTCTGAAGATTTAAATCGTTTATGTGCTATTTTTTTAAGTTTAGTAAGTGAAATTAATTCCTTGCTAAACCAAATAGGAAAGTTGTTGTCATGCCACACTTTTTTAGGTACATAACAATCAATTGCATAATACAAAACAGAATAAAATAAATCAACACATACATTAATATCACAGTTATTAAAACGAACAGACCAATCAACGTTTAACAAAAAATCATTGATTGCGCTGAAGTTGGCACATTTAAAATCATTAAAAACGTAGTTACAGTTTAAAATATCACAAGAAGTATCACATTTGACATCTATCACATAGGCATTATGATGTTGACTTATATCTAATAAAACATCTACAGCATTTATCACAGTAATATTATCACTATCATTAGTAAAACACAAATCTAAAAATACATCCATACATATTTGGTATGGTTTTACATTGAACACAGCTTAAAAATCCAAATGAATTAGCAACTAAATGTCCAGGATAGTTTTCGTTGCAAGTAACTCCAGTTCCAAATTCATCATTTAGCCACGTTGCTTCTGGTAAATTGTAATCTCCCAGTAAAATTAATTTACTATTAGGAAAAACATCAGCAAAAGATTTAACGGAGTAGCAGTGGTCAGCATATTTATCAATAACCGAACGAGGGGGTAAATAAACTGCACCAATTATGTACGACACAAACTTAAAGTTGACAATTACAAACACATGTTCAACACTTATATATGGCGGATGTAGTAATGTACACTTTAAATGACTTCTAACCGCAATCAATACGCCACCTCCGCTTAATTTAGGGCTAGTTAAATTAGACCTATCACATCTAAATAGGTTATAGCCAGTTAGTCTTAGTTCTGAGTCAGCGATGTCTTCAGATAGCCAAGTTTCGGTTAAAACAATAATGTCATAACTTGACAGAGCTACAGCTAACAAAAGTTTTTTCAGTTTGGTTTTTATGCCTCCAACGTTTTGGTAGTAAATTGAGAGGCCGTTGGTATTCCTGGGGACGGGTCCAAACTGTTGAGCGGATTTAACGTCCGAAAATCCCCTGCAGGAGTTGGTGGTAAATTTCGTGGTCGGCCATAGTTAATAAATTTCTTGACGGCAATGTTTGCCGGCCAAAAGTTTTTAGAAAGAACTAAACTAGCTTGATCGGCTGGAATAGATACTTTAAAGCTGCTGTAGTTTCCAGATCTCACTACCAACTCAACAACATCAATCAAAACAGATGGTAGTTTAGCTTTCATATAGTTTGCAATTTCAGTTTTATTTGTTCCACGCTTAAGTTTTGACACATGAATATATGAAGGGGGGACGTAGGCTTGTAGCTGGTCATTGTCAGGACCACATCCAAAAATCGTTGGAGTTTTGTGCTGTACTCTAGGTTTAATTGATTGTGAACTATTAGTAGTGGTAGAAGTACTGGATAAAATTGTTTTTGCCGGTGGCAATTGAATTGAATCCGTATTAATAACAGGCCTAATAGAAGCAGGTTCAAGTTGACGGCAAGATTTTAAGTTTAAAATTTCTATATCTTTCAGAGCTATCTTCTCCTCCAAATAAGAAATTTTGTCAGTTAAAAGTTTATTGTTAGAGCGAACTTCATCTAACAATACTTGATACAACACGATGTTTTCTTTGTATAGTTTGCATAGATCAGACTCCGATTTAAAATCAAATAAAACACCACAATGACATTTTTTGTAGCGAATAGCACAGCTATTATGGAAAATAACTCCACAACCACTACAAGTAATTCCAGATTGTGGTATACTGTTACACTTGCAAAGGCCAGTCATAATAAAAAATGTAAATGTAAATATAAATGTGAATAAAATAAAATAAAATATGTAGGAAAAGGTTTAAAACAAGGAGACAAATTTCACACCAGTACGGTCTATCACCTGGTGACTCACTTTAAAACAAACACGGATAGACCACGGAATGGTTACAGTAGAGACAACGGGATAATTAAAAACAAACTTTAAAATTAAATTAAAATATAAAATCACAAATTAAAACTCTATGTTACGCCACTGGTACAAATAGTATAAAAATATGCCGCAAACGGCGTGGATGTTGCAACAATAATTAAAGGTTAATTTATTACAACAATGCACTTCAAGAATATCGCTGCTATAAGAAGTTAACAATTAGCATATATAACTACTTACACAGTCAACACAAGATGTGCCAAGTAATTTTTAATTAAATAAACTCAATAACACACAAAACCACAACAGCACCAAAATAATAACAACACAAGACACAGTGGCGTTACAACTTGTTGTTCATTGTCAGTTTAATAAATCAACTGTTTACTGTCTAAAAAATCGTATAATTCTCTGACATAAAATGCTTGACATACAAACAGTTAACTTTTTTTTAACAAATCTGTTAAATTGTCAACTGGCAGTTTAGTTAATTAACTGTTAACTGTTGGACAAAACTTTTATAAACAAACCCGGTTTGCATGTGTATTTTAATGTAACTAGACATTTATCAAATGACAATTTGGTTGTCGCATTTTGAAATATTTTTTTAAGGTATAGCGTTACTAGAAAAACGTTGTTAGTGTTAAACGTTCTTACGTAGAAAAATAAAATTTAGTTTGTTCTGTAACTTCTTGTTTTAATAGTTAGTAGATAACATAAAAAAACTCCTCATACAAACATTAAGTTAAAAAAACAAAAATTGGCAAATTTAATAATTAATTTACTTAATAATTCAAAAACTACAATGTTATTAAGATTTAGTCTAACACTTGCACTCTGCACTTTGCACATAAATAATATATTTAACTAATCTATTTAAATTTATTATAATCTTTTATTGTGCGTTTTACATCGTTCCAGAAGTCTTACAACTTGGTTGAAGGGGATCAATAGAACAAACTTATTCGGTGACTTCTAAATCCAAAAGCAAGTTATTGTTTTAGTCATATTTTGGGGATCAAACCCCGGATTCACCGTCTGAAATCGAAGGTTGTCATTATTATTACTATTTATTTAAAATATTTTTTGAATATGTAAAAGTAGTAATTTAGATAATATTTTTGCTAAAGCAAAGTGTTTGTAATATTATGTATTAAATTGATGCATTACTATCAGTCATTTTTGAGCATCGTTCTGTTGTTTTATTTTAGCGTTTAGTTGACTTAATTTAATTTTTTAATACGGTTAGTTAATTCAAATGTGCATTACAAAACACACACACGTTACATTATGCTGTACTACTTAGATAAAGAGTGGAAAGCGCCTGAATCATTTCGCGATCTCGACCAACATTTTGGCGAAAGAATGATTAGCAAAAGAGCATGCCCAGAATGGGTTGCTTGCTTTAAATATGGTTTTCCAGCTTAGACGACAAGTCAGGAAAAGGTCAATCTTTGAGTTTTGATGACTAGATTCTTCTGGAAACTGTAGAAGAGGACAAAAGTTGTGCCAACAGGACAATGGCTGAGAACTGTTAACACCAATCAGTCTACGATTGTTTGTCAAACTTGACAAAGTGTGGAAATTGTCCAAATGTATCCGTTGTTAGTTGTAGTTGTACAAAAAGTTTAGTGTACAACTTTTATACTTGCTTACTTATCATTACATACAATATTTTATTTTATAATTATATTGAATTAGATAATATATTTTTATTGCAAATGTAGGAATTATATTAGTTTAAATTGATAAAATAGCTTTTTTTTATTTGCAATATTTAAATCATAATTCATTAAATTGTTATTATTTTTTTTTAATAAAATATGTTGAGCCAAGCAGAGTCATCACCAGCTTTGTTTGCTATATATTTATTTAATAATATTGAGATAAAACTTATTTATTAAACATATGGTATATGGATGTTTAATTAATAAAATGTTTATTAATTATAAATTATACAATGTAAGCAAGCAAATTTAAAATATGATTGCAGCAAACTTATTTATTAACTCATCATTTATTTATTACTAAGATTTTATAAAATATAAGATAATCAGAGCACAATACAAATGAATTAATTTTTTAGAATTAAAACCTTTGATTTTCAATACGCAAGTAGAAATAGAAAAGTCTTCTGTTAAAATCCTGATTTTTCTTTAAATATATTGTCAGTATTATAGACACATATTTATTACTTCAGAAGTACATTATTATACTACATATTTATGAAACCGTCTTAATTGATTATACTAACGGGTGATACGTAAAAATTTAGACTGAGTTGTCCTATCATGAAAACTTAATTAAAACATTAAACCAATGTTGCCTATGCCGACACAAAACAAAGTAATTGATGTTTAGTTCCAAGGTGTGAGGGTGTGCTCTCTTTTCTATAAACGGCCAAACCTATGTTCTACAATGATTAAAAATGTTTTAGCACTATGTTTTTTTTATAGGGATGACCAACAGGCGGCTCCATCATTGTTGATAAATTAGCTGATCACGACAAAAGTCATGTCATGATAGTTCTGTAATCAGTATTTTATTAAATTGTGTGTTTAGGAAGTGTGAAACAGTGTTTGTGCAATTTTTGTGTGTGCACCCTCAGAAAGTGATCTTTATGCAACAAAAGTAAGCTTAAGATTCAAAAGAACACGTGCAGCACTACCTTTGAATTTTCAAAATTAATATACTTAATAGGTATCATAACTTCCAGATTTGAGTCAGATGCATACCCTGGGTCCCCAAGAAAGCAATTGAGTACTTGCTAATTAGGTACCTCATAAAACATTACATCAATATACTCTGTCTATTTATTTTTTTAAATTAACGTGTTTTTATTATATTTTAAATTTTAGGTCTATAATTTTTTTTGTACGTATTTTTTTCATTTTGTCAAATTAGTAACATTCTAATAATGTTTTTTTAAGTAAGGTAAAGGGTTTACTTTTAAAACTTCAAAGGCAGTGCGTGCGACACGTGTTCTTTTGATTCTTAAGAGCTGAAATTTGGCATGGGTTACTTTTTTCCATAAAGATCATTTTCTGAGGGTGCACACTAAGAAATTCCACAAAAAAACTTAAGAACCAGTTTAATATACCGTGTGTCTCAGGATAGATGTAACAAGAAGTATAATGTACACACATTTTTTAAATTTTGTAATGGCATTTGGGGATCCAGTCCTGCTTAATGTAAAACTATGACATACTAAGAATGAGTTGATTCAGTCTTATACATGGTATTTTATAAGCAATTTTGTAAAAATCATCAAAAATAAAGTATCTTTATTTTTCAATATATGAACAAATTTTACAAGGAAAAGATGTTTAGAATGTAATTTTATACCACCATACCAAATTTCAGGAATAACAATAAAACATTGTACTTGAATAAATTGATAGTAAATGGAAATTGTTCTTCCCAACCAGTGAATGTAGACAGCTGTTTCTACTCTTAAAACCCTCATCACTACGTCTGTACACAATTAGTCGGAGAATAACAACTTGCATGCGGATCGACTATATCTGAAATCAATAGTAATTAAAAATGTCAGTCTTTCATTTAATTAAATAAATTGTATTTTATTTAGAACGTTACAACAGAAACAATAATCAACACATTTTTTTTTAAGTACTCATTTGATGTAATTACAACCTACATCTGCACATCTATTGATTCTTCACTTAAATTCCCTAAAACTGTTTTGAATGTGTTGTAATAGTATGGAGTTTATAGCATTTATAATTCTTAGTTTTAATATTTCAGCATCGTTTGGAAGTGGTTCAGCGTAAACCAACTGCTTGACGCAACCCCATAAGAAAATGTCCAATATTGATAAGTCTGGAAATCTTGACGGCCACATGATGGTTCCATTCCTGGCAATCCAATTTTCTCCAAAATATAAATTTAACCATTCATTAACTATTTGTGTGGAGTGGCTAGGGCAGCCATCATGTTGAAAATACAGTGTTGGCATTTCTCTTAAAATATCAAAATATTTGTCACAAAATCTTTGAAGAAGCTGTATATAAGTGTGATGGTTTAATTTTTCCTTAATAAAATAAGGTCCAATAATTCCAACGTGATAAGAAACGGCATACCACACATTTACTTTTTTGTAATATTGTCTTCTATTATCAATTGTAAAGTTTAGGTTTTCAGAAGCCCAATACCGACAGTTCTGAGATGTAGATTCATCAGAAAAAAAAATCAGATTCTCAAAAAAATCTGTTTTTTCTCCAATAGTTAAACAAAAATCCAACTTTTGTCTGTCATCTTCTTTTTCAAGGGTATGTGTAAAGTTTGCTTTATATGCCTTAATTTTTTTTGCTTTATAAACTTTCTGAAGTTTAGACTTGCTAATAATAGTGATACCTGATCTCTCTCGTAGTGGCATCCTTGGATTTTCTATAACTGAGTCACGCGCTATAATAACAACAGCATCTTCACTATATTCTTTTTTCTTTCTTTTTATGTTAAGAACATTACCAGTAGTCAAAAACTTTTTAATTGTTTTTATAGCCGTAGTACGCGACAAAACAGTGTCTGTATTTTTTTTATTAAATTGCCTTACTAACTAACTTTCCTTAGTGTTACTACCATTTGCTCTGCTTGTTTTAATACTTTTGTTCTGATCTTATTTAATATTGATTACATTTGACAGTTATTAATGTTTCAGTTTTTTTTATAGAAGTGTGTCTACTCATAATTGTTTCCATAGCCCACTAGTCTCTTCTAAATAAAAAATCGCTTTAGTTTATTGAAAAAGTTTAAAAGTATTAATTTGTTGTTGATATTTCTGGTATAAAATTACATTCTAAACATCTTTTCTTAGTAAATTTTTTTCATATATTTAAAAAAAGATACTTGATAATTTTTTACAAAATTGCATATAAAACACACTGTATAAGACCAAATCAACTCATTTTTGACATGTCATAGTTTTACATTAAGCAAAACTTGATACTCATACTTGAAAATTTTGTGTTCATTATACCTCTTGTTACATCTATCCTAGGACACACGGTATATATTAGAAATAAAAGTTCATTCAAATACCTGCCTGTCACTTTGAT
Source organism: Tachinus rufipes (assembly GCA_963932245.1). Classification (NCBI taxonomy): domain Eukaryota; kingdom Metazoa; phylum Arthropoda; class Insecta; order Coleoptera; family Staphylinidae; genus Tachinus; species Tachinus rufipes. The sequence goes on along the minus strand of OZ010745.1, from coordinate 53,254,313 downwards.
TTATTTTATGGCTGTTAAAAAAGTTTGTTTCCTAGTTCTCGTTTTAAAAGTTTATTTCTATTGTGCTTGTTAAAATGCTTAAAAATTTCATTCTTGAATATTATAATGCTGTATTATCATGGAACTTGTATGCTAATGATTATTTATTTAATCATTTTTTAAATGTTTTTAAAAATATAATTAATCTATGTACTTTAAATCGTCTAAATATTATTATGCAAACCTCACTTTTTAAATAGTTAATAATAAGTTTTGAAATTCACCGCCCATCACTTAGAAACAAAAATATTCAGTTTCAATCATTTTACCATGGAGGTTAATTATAATAAACTTTTTTTATTGTATAAATATGTAGCTATAAATATAATATAAAAATACACTAATGCTTTATAAGTAAGTACTAGCTATTAGTTGGTATAATAAATAATTATAAATCGCCAATTAAATATATCAAGACCTCGAGTCACTAATTGTGATTTACGCACGTATGTTTTATAAAATTTTCTACAATAGAATCCCAAAAATAAGTAGTATAAATAATAGTTGATTGAAATTAATTATATTTGCCAATGTAAATAATAACGTATTTAAAAATGATATTGACAAATTTGTTTGATTGTAAAAGTTAATGTTTTTAAAACATCTCAAGTTTTTAAAGTTTGTTGCCAAATGTATTTAATCTAATTAATTATTTTATAAACTTAAAAGTGCTTCCTGAAGATTAATTTTACACAATAATGTAAAAAAAAATAATTATATATCGGTTTCATTTACTATTTAATAGTAATTAAATTGTTTTTAATCAATTTGGCACGAATGATTTTATTCATCTTTTTTATATTGTTTGTGTCCAGAAACTTGCCCTTCTTCAGATCTAAAAATATAATACCAGTTTTGTTTGAAATTGCACGTTCAGGTATAAAGAAGAACTTAAATTCTGTTATATGTGAAAGTGTTAAGATCAACTTTTCGTGGCCATGCTGACATGTAATATATTATTAACAAATATATAAATATTTTTTATTATTACATTATATTTTAGATATAAAAGGAATTTATTTGTTCATAATATTACACTACGCTTTACTTCAGGTAAGTTTGATTCTGTTTTTTAATTAAATAAGTACTCATAATGGAATAAAATTAATATTATTACAGAATGGCGCAGACAAATTAATTCATAAAGATTTAAAGTTTCTGTGTTTAATACCAATTATTATAATAACTGGAATTGTTTTAACTATATCCACTATTGTTTTAACAATATTATGGGTATACAAAAAGATAGTAGAAATTATACTCTACTTACGAATTGGAAATGATTTTAATGGACTAATAACTGGTTGTAATGCAATCGTTGCTTTGAGTCATGTGGGTGATGAATCTATAAGTGTTTTAATAGAATTCGAGAGCAACAAAACAAGTGAGGAAATATACAAGGATTTTTATAAAAGAATACAAGATGTTCTTAATGATGAAAGAGTAGATAGAAAAATGTTTTCTTTAAGAAAAGATTTTATGGGTTATAAATATTATCATGAAATTCACGACATCGTGGTTGAAGATATTTTATACAAATTAAATTTAAAATTTGAAATGAGTAATAAAGACATATCTGAGTCTACAGAAAAAACTTTAAAAACACCTTTGCCGAGAAACAATGACTTTAATTGGGATTTACATTTGGGTACTAACCCGATAAAAACTGGTTCTAAGAACACCTACATGTTTATAATCAGGTTGCATCATGTCTTAGCAGATGCGTTAACTACATACAACATCTTATCAAATTTATTGTGCAAATTGGATGACAACAACACGCAATATGCAAAAAACTTTAGTGAAAGAATGGTGAAACTAAAACATTCCAAAACAAAAATAAAATATATCTGTCCCAATAATAAATCAAGCACAAATATTATATTTGGCGATAAAATACATAAGAATAGCTATTTTGTGAATTATGCTGAAAAAACTACTGATTACGTCAGAAAAATCAGAGAAATAAAATCAAAGTTAGGTGTTTCTTTTTTTCATGTACTTATGACAGCTTATTCCGCATCACTTGCAGAATATTTTATCAAATACACTCCAATAAATCAAGCAATACCAGATAAACTGCTAATGGTAGTTCCAAAACAAAACCAACAAAAACGTTACGCAAAATTGTGCTCTAATATATCCTACCAAAAATGTTCTAACGATTTTAGTTGTTTCTTATTTTACTATCCAATTGTGCCGACAAATAAAACTGGTATTAATGTAAAGGATTATTTACTAGAAAGGCTGAATTTAATTAAAACCGAGCTGGATGATGTTTATTCACACCTTGATTTTGAAGTAAGTTAACATTCTCATTAAGACATTATTTATACTTACCTATATATTTTAGAGTAATTATATTTTATTTAAAACTTATGGAGAAGTTTTAACATATAAAATGTTATGCAAAAGTTTTGGCAATACTACTTACACGTCACTGATGAGTATTTTACCGATAGGACCTAAAGTGAAAATGTTTAATGGCGATACATTATCTAATTTATATTTTTATATTCCAGCTCAGAAATTTTGTGGTAAAATTAGTTAAACTTTATTTATTTGTATTTTGTTAATTATTTTTTGTTTTAGGACTTGCGTTCACTTCAATAACATATGATGATAAATTGAATATTGCTCTTCAGGGAAATAAAGATACTATGAAGAGTTATGATAATGTAAATGAAATTTCTATTGGATTGTTTAAATACCTTGATATTTTGTATGAACAATCCCAGAAAGTTGAATGATGCATGCTGTGTTGAATGTAAACATAATTGGGGCTATTCTCTATGCATATTGCTAGCATGTAAGCAAGATATGTATTGCTAGCTAACAATATGAGCTGTCTTTTCAACAAATCTTGCTAGCTAATAATATGAACTGTCATGTTAACAAATCTTGTTTGATAATAATATAAACGGTCATCACATCAGGAAGCGTGGCAAACTTCTAGATAAAATAATAATAATATATATAAAAATTAATTTTGTTAAAGTGACAGGTCATATTGTTAGTAATCAAGTTTTGTTAAAATGACAAGTCATTTTGTTAGCAAGCAAGGTTTGTTAAAATGACAGTTCATATTGTTAGTTAGCAATATATATCTTGCTTACATTCTAGCAATATGCATAGAGAATAGCCCCGAATGTTAAGTCCTCTAAAAATTTATAGATAGATACATACCTGTACATACAGTTAGATTATGTTCACTCTATTGAGACATATGAGCGGTATAATGAAGTAATTGAATTCGCAATCAAACGTTACAGTGAATATACAGTATGTAATGTTACGATAAATTAATAAACCATAATTGAGATTTTTTTTTATATTTATTAAACTCATTGACAAGAATAAAAGTTTATGATGTGTTAGAATAAAACTTAAATTTTAACTACGTATTTTCAAATAATATTAGAATTTTAGATAAGGTTAGGTTAAACTAAGAAAATTATTAGTACTAGTAAACTGGTAGATTTAACAAATTTATTAAATTGCAACCGAATGCTTTTCTTTAATGTTTTGTATGTAAAAAATAATATTTAAAAAGAAAATTAAATTAAAAAATGAAATGTTAAAAAGTAAGCTATGCAGCAAAATTTCAGCCCTTATATTTAAAAGAACACGTGTCGCACTACCTTTGAGTTTTCAAAATTAATATTCTTAATAAGGTATCATAACTTCCAGATTTGAGTCAGATGCATACCTTGGGTCCCCAAGAAAGCAACTGAGTACTAATTAGGTTCCTTATAAAACATTACAACTATATACTCTGTTTAATTTTTTTTTAAATTAACATATTTTTATTATATTATAAATTTTGAACATAAAATTAGACATGTAAACAAAAATTATTAAAATTTGAGGCTTAGGTCTATAGTTTTTTTTTAAACTTAGAAAACCTTTAAAATAACGTATTGTACGTATTTTTTGCATTTTGTCAAATTTGTAACAATTTTTACAAAGAACAGAGTTATAGAAGATGTTCGAAGTGCCCTCCTTCCATTTCCAAACAGGCACGACATCTTTGTCTAAAGGATGTTTGTTTTCTTTCTAAAACCCCTCATTGGCTCGGATTTCTTGGCACTTTTCATTAATTTTTAACTGCAGCTCTTCGAGGCTATTAACAGGAGTAGCATAAACTAATAATTTCAAATATCCCCAAAGAAAAAAATCAAGAGGGTTTAAATCAGGCGATCTTGCTGGTGAATTCTTCCAAACATGCAAAGTGCAGGAATTTGGCAATTTGGATAAGCTTCTACATAAAGACGTCGCACTTTGGTGGCAATCCCATTAGCACGACCATACATGAAATGCATGTCGTCTAGTTAGTTTTGCATTAGAGTAATCGGCCATAGCAATGAAAACTTGTGCACTAACAACAACTGCCAAATACTGAATGCTTATTTCACAAAACATCAGCCAAATATGATAAGAAAATACACGTTTTTGCAAAATAAAAAATGAAGGGAAAAAGAATAATAAAAATAAATAATGTTCTATATCTCCAAAACCGTAGCTATGACAACCCATGTTTATTAGACTTTTTTGTTAAGTTTTTATAGCCAAAATTTATTTTTTTACATTTTTGAAATTTTGCAAAAATAAGGCGGGTATTTTCTTTTTTTTTTTAAATATGGATAAAAACATGCTTTTATGTGTGCAAAAGATATCTTAAAAATTTCAGGAAGTGCCGTGTGCTACGTTCCGAGATATCTTACAATGTATCTACAGAAATACTTAAAAATAGTGAAATAAGGCTTAAATTTTAAATTTACATTTTTTGAGCGTTTGTAATTTTTCAGGATTGCGTTTTTAAGAAAAAAATTATAACGAACTTTTTTCTACAAATTTGCCTACAGAAAAAAAAAATTTCTTTAAATTTTGAAAATTTTGAAAAACTTTAAATGACAGTTTAAAAAAATGATGGGTATTTTCTTTTTTTTAACTTTTTGAGAAAAAAAATCCATTTTTTTAAACTTCCTTAAAGTTTTGCAACATTTTCAAAATTTAAAGAAAAAAAATCTGTCTGTAAATAACTTATTCTTTAGACAATAAAAGAAAATTGTTATAAGTTTTTTCTAAAAATGTAATCCTAAGAAGTTACAACCAATCAAAAAATTTAAGACTTTTTAAGTATTTTTGTGGATACATTGTAAGATATCTCGGATCTTTTGCACATACAATAAAGGCAAGTTTTTATCCATATTTGAGAAAAAAAGAACACCCGTCATATTTTTTTTAAGAAAAACTGTTTTTGTAAAAATTTCAAAATTTAAGGAAAAAAATGTTTGGCTATGAAAACTTATTCTTTAGATAATTTTAAAGAAACTTGTTTTTTTATTTTTTTTTATAAAAATGCAATCTTGAGAAGTTACAAGCGACCAAAAAATGTAAAAAAACTCAAAAAACTCAATTTTTTCAAAATGGCTTACTGAAAAAATCTGAAAAATTTACATAATCTAGATTCATGTAGAGAAAGGCATTTTCAGTGGTTTAAGCAAAAACAAATTTTCATTCCGTACACTTAATTCATACATGGCCATATATTATATTAATTATAGATAAAATTTTAAAAGTCTGTAAAATGCACAAATGATCATCAATTTTATTGTAGATTGAAAGTTTAAAAACATGTTTTAGTTTTTCTTTATAATTGATTTTTTGCGTCAATTATAGAGAAGAAGTTAAACATGTTCTTATTTTTTAAATATAATACTGTCAAAACAAGAACGCGAGAAGATGTGCAATTTTATAATAAGAATAAAAATAGAGGGAAATTGTATACAGTCAGATATTTTTTGTAAGAAAAAAAAATCTAGAAGCACTACCCTACAATATTTTAAACAAACATTTGTAAAAAGAATATCAAATGGTTAAAATGACGATTTAACAACCAAGACCAAATAGCCCGCACAAAGCTGCAAGAAATTTAAAATGCTTGCAACCGTATTAAGTGTGTCTGACAGACACTCAAAAGAGTATTGTGTGCAGGAAAAAGCAAAAATTTCCAGATTACACAGAAGAACAGATCATAATGATTAAGACTCAGTGTCGGTGGATGCTTAGAAATTATATAAAAAAAAATAATTTTAGACAAAAGTTATTTTTTGTTGAGTTGTTCGCAAATGTTTGGAAATGCCAAATTTTACACAAACAACATTTCGACAACAACAAGTTTTGATGTAAAATATATGTAAGTTAATAAGAACATTTCTCAACCCTGGTTCCATTAATTGAGAAACATCATTCTGACGGTTATTGCACTTTTTGGCCCGACAAGGCGTCATTAACCAAAAAACACTGGAATATATGACAACTAACAATATATATTTTATGCCAAAAAACAGAAATCTTACAAATCTCCCGCAATGTCGTCTAAGTGAGGACTTTTTTGGAAATTTAAGTTTTCTAGTATATAAGAATAACTGGAAAGTACGTATTACAAAACAGTTGCTAAGTAGAATAAACATGTGTATATTAAAAATCAACAAAGAAGGCGTGCAGCGCTAATGCAGTGTTATACCAAGAAAACTGCACACTGTAGCCGACTATGGACATTTTGCTTCGCTCCACTGAAATATTTTTAAAATGTTATCTTTAATATAGAAATAAAATTATTTATTTTAATATCATTTGTCACCTTGTCTCGAGAAGTCAATGTTAACTTAGTCCAAATTTTTACTTATCAGTTATCACCATACAGAAAAAAAAAACAATAAACCAGTAAATCAAGTTGCAATTATTATTTTTTTATTTGTTATTCAAAAGTTTGTTTGAAAATACTTTATTTTTTATGAAGATCATTATGTTAATACAGTATTTGTCACAAATTTGAGAATATTTTGATTTGATGTAGTTAAATTTACTGTAATTAGCATGACTACGGCCTGTTTGCACCATAGTGGCTCAAATCTACACTTAATTAAACCATGGTTAACTTTAAGGATGGTTATATATTTTATTATTACATATTTTACGAGTAGATTAGCAAACAGAAGTTTAAAATAAATTACACATGGCAACATTGGACATTTTTAGTAATTTTACATAATCTGTTGGAATTTGTGTCTATTTATTTAATAAAAACGCAAAAATAACTTAAAACCTAACCTTAAATAGCCTGTGTCAGTCTAAATCATATTAAATTTGTACGTTGTAATTAATGTTATTGCTTAGTAATGGAAATAAAGCCAGAATACCACTCCAAAAGATAAATCTTGACAAATTATATTTTTAGGTTAAGTTTTTACTAAGCCGACAATATTGACCGCTTACGCTAAGGGTTCCTTAAAGCCACAAATTCCCTTAAATATGTGTGCAACGAAATAAGCCACCCTTAACGTTTTAAAGGCAGTTGAAGATTTAAGCGATGTTGGTGCAAACGGTGCTAAGTGATTCGGCTCGACTAGACTCGTTTGGGTAAAACTTTTAGGCCTAAAATATGACTTACCATTTCTTAAAAAAAAATTATTTTAACATCAATGTTAATCTAATATCAGTTAATTGATAAAACAACCCTAAACATATTCAAACATTCTCAATGTACTTACTTACTTCTTCAGTTAGTAGTTGTACGATTGGGTTAAATGGATATACTCGTGTCTCATTTATTATTAAAATCCGCCAAAAAACTTTGATTTATGGAAAAACTTTTTTATTGTACTTGGACTAATTGGCTGATATTGTAAAGCTTTTAACAAAAGTAATTAATTTATTCAACATTAAAGCAAATGCCAATTTAACATTAATTTAAAATCTATATATTTACACTCACAATTTGTTCATACCCAGGCCAACAATCATAAATAGAAATAAATTTTGGTTCTATTAATAAAAAAGTAAAATTATTAGAGAATACATGAAATGTAATACCATGTAATGTAGGTAAATATGTAAATACTTTTGATTTAATAAATGTACTTTTTATATATGTATACATATATGTTTATGTTAATACAAAGAAAAACAATCCATATTACCTGTTCATAAACTTGACACTTAATAATAAAACCACAAAGAATATAAAAATCAAAGACATTGAGTACTTAAACACATTCATTTTATAATTAAAATCACTTTAAATTCATTAATTATTCACGTTGTGTAGGTTTATAAAAGATAAATTAAAAACAATAATATTTGAAAACAGTTGTCTTACCTGTTTATAGAATGAACATTCAGCATAAATGCAAATATTACATATGAAAATTTGCACATTTTTCACAATACTAATAATTGGCTCAATGCAAATTAATTATAAAAGAAATCACCACCGTTGGCCACTTTTTATACACTATTCCAATTAGAGATAAGATAACAACACATTTGAATACAATTATCCGAGTATATTAAAAACAATTATCATAAAGTTAATTAATAGTATGAAAATGTTATAATACTGCAAGCCTTCATTCCGGAAGTTGCCACTTTAAAATATAGGAAGCGATTACAATGTAAATTGTTTTGTAATAGTTAATTACTTCTCGCAAAATTAAGTTTTTGTTTTATTTTGTCGTTCTCGACGATCGACGAATGATGTTTAATTAATTTCGAATCAGAAGCGTATCCAATTTCGTTATTTCCGATTTTAATTAAGAGAGGGGTTAAAAGCGAATAGACGTCGCGGCTGTTTAAACAAACAAATGTTTATTAATTTTTTGACATCGACATTACTCACACTATTTTAAACTACATTCCAAATGGATTAGATTGTGGAGAAACTATTAACAATTATCTGTTAAGTTGTTTTTTGTTTGTTGAATTTAATTAACTAAACAAAAAAAACATTTCCATTATTATAATAAATGTAGGTGCGGTTTGTAATTGTTTTTATATAATAACTTAGGATAAATAATTAAACAATATTACATAATATCTACATCTGCAAATGAAATCTATAATTGCGATTATTAAACATTAACCATATGTTCAATAGTTTTGCATTATTTGATGGACACTGATGAATTGAGTAAGGTCGCGTTTATCATTTAAGTTTATAATAAGTTATTAAACATTTAAATTATAATATCTGTAAAAGAATAAGTCTATATAATAATAATATTTATTTACAGTGACAACATTGTACATGCAGAAATATAAAAAAATAGACAAAAATATAAAAACTAAAATATTAGAGTAGAGTTAAGTTAAATTTAATGCTTAATAATGCTTATATGTGAATTTAGAACATTCTATTATATAAAAATGAAATAAACGTTCCAGAAAATCTAAACTCTCTTTGCAGGTTAACTTATCCATAGTTATTAGCACTTTCTTTGGAAGAGCTTAGAAGATTACCCATAGATATAAGAAGTTATACAGTGTGGGCAAGAAAAATAAGGTTTACAATGTAGGCAACCAAATGTACACTTGTTTTAAATATTGAAAAAAAAATCTTCAGTCGTCTTACCATAGGCGTAACCCATTTTTTTGTGACATATAATATAAGTACAAACATTTATAATAAATACGTACATAATAAGTACGCAATACACAATAAAATTTTTATAGAAATTTATAAAGAAGAACAAAACAACATTTTCAATGATTATACGTATATAATTTTATTGTAACTAAAATAGTATGAATTGTGTTGTGAACTGTGAATTGTAAAAAAATCTAAACTGTAGTACAAGTTATTTTCAACAAGACAGTGTTTGCCATAGATGTTTGTTATTGTCTAGATAAAGTTGTGTTCTGGTTTTCCAGTGAATCGCCTTACATCTTAGTGGCAAAAGCTGCTAATATTATAAGTGATACTATACTAGCTTGTTTGGAATAATAATAATAATAATAATAATAATAATAATAATAATAATAATAATAATAATAAGTTTATTGACGGCAAACACCCTGAAGAAAAATATGTACATATTTCAATACATTTCTAAAAACTACAATAGTGTACATCTCTATAAAACTAAATAAGTAAATTAAAACATACATTTAAATTAATACGGTTACAACAACATTTAAACATTTGATTAGACAAAACAAACAGATCGAAATTTGCATTGTGTTGAACAGCATTACATGCTCGCAACATTCGCGAAAAGGGACTATAAAATCCATAATTGTTGCGATGCAACTTTACTCTAAATAGGTTAAAATATCGAGTGTATCTTTCTTGACAAAAATTAAAATTTAGTCTATTGACTAGTATTGCCGAATTAATATAACCATTGACTAATTTATGAACAAATTGAAGATCAATTATTATTCTCCTTTCTCTTAAAGTTCTAAAAGTTTGCATATTGCCATCTATATAATTGATACATTTAAATGAATACGATCTAATAAACTTTTTTTGAACCTTTTCAATACGTTCTATATTGCATAGCTGATGTGGAGACCAAATTATACTACCGTATTCTAAGATCGATCGTATTAAAGAATAATATAAAGTTACAAATGCCCGTGGACTTAGATCTTTTGATATGCGTGTTATAAAGCCTAACATTTTCTTACTTCTATTACAAATGTTATCTATGTGCGCTTTAAAATTAAGTTTATAATCAAATGTTATTCCTAAATCCATTATTTCGTTTACTGATTTTAATTGCGTATTGTTTATAACATATTCAAACTTAATTGGATTTGTTATTCTGCTAAAAGAAATGGAATAGCATTTAGACAAATTTAAAAACAGCAAATTATCTCTACACCATTGGTTAATACTATTTAGGACTTTCTGTATTAACACGCAATCATTTGCTGATTTAACATTATAAAAAATCTTAAGATCATCTGCGTACAATAAGCATTCACAGTATACAACATTATTACACAGATCATTTATGAACAGTAAAAATAAAATTGGTCCGCAATGTGAACCTTGTGGCACCCTTGATGTTACATTTACAATTTTAGACATATGGTTTTTTATTTTGACAGTTTGTGTACGACCGGTGAGAAAACTTTTAATCCACATTATTGTAGTATCGTGAAAACTTATTGCTTTTAATTTTGCAATTAATACTTTATGGTTGACTCGATCAAATGCCTTGGCAAAATCTGTATAAATAGCATCCAATTGAGTTTTACTTTCAAAGGTTTCTATAATTTTGTATTGGTAGGCTAGCTTCCTCAACACAATAAGACCGAGTAATGGTTGCATTTGTGAATATTGTGCTAATATCAGACGATATAGCACTCTTACCAGCAGCAGAGAATACTGTATCAGGACAGATACTGGGGGGTTATTCTGGCACTCATTTTGATATTGCGCACGTCATAGATTTCTCTTACCTAAGGGGAAGTGTGACATTTAAATCATAAATTTGTAAATAATAATACATATTGACGTTAAAAAATACAAATAACATAAATCTTGGTATTGAGTTTATATTACTAGATAGTCTTGTAGTAATAAAAGATATCATTGGCAGATTTTTTGAATTAATGATGACGTCATTAAAAGCAAACAGAGAAATTGCCACATGCCAGAGTCTACTCTAAAAAAATATAAAATGCAATAGCCTTAGGTGACTAAAGCTATGATAGGCAGCTGAGGTCAAAAGGATAGAGCCCATCTGCATTTTTTTATATGAATAATGTCGGAACAAGGCAAGGTTACTAAAAAATATGTATTTAGAAGGTTGCCTGGTTTTAGCAAAGGGGTGGAGTCGTTTGCATGGGTCTCCTATTTAAACAAAAAAACAATATGTAATTTGGTTACAGTAAACAAGCATTGCTATTAAATATTATATGCGTTCTTTAAATATAGAAATGTAATTAAATTAATTAATTATTTTGTCTACATATTTCATATATTAAATTAGCGGATATTTCCAGGCAATGGTGGAATTCAATAACTACAAATAAATTAAAGATAATGCGCAATTCATTAAGCTTAACTTAATTTAGAACAACCATTTATGTAAAAAGAACATATCTAAAGTGAGACATTGGTTTCACCCTACGTCATCAAACAATTTTACTCCGCACCACTACCCGCATCTATATCATTTAGAGACAAAACCAGGCAACCTTCTATATACATTTTTCTACCAACCTTAGGAACAAGGCCTCTATTGTAAAAATCTTGATCACAAATTTGTAAGTTTTATATTACGAGTATCAATAGTTTTCTTGACAATAGAAAAATTATATTTAAAATTTATGGTTTTCAAATTAAAATCCAAAGTACCAAATAATAAACTAAATAACATAACTCCGTATCTAAATCTTCTTTAGTTTTGTTTTCTTGAGGTAACATGCTTACATTATCTTCCCTAGAACAATTATATTGTTGACATAGCTTTGAATGTATTTAAAAAACTAAGATTTCTTAATAAATGTAATTTATTTTACTTTGGTTTAGCTTCAGCATATATATATTGTAACAGAGCGGGGGTATTTAGAAGTTAGTAGACAGTACGATACAATTCAAATCCTTTTTATTCTTCATAAAGTACAATAGCTTCTGATGAACAATGTACACGTAGCGTGCTTAGCAAACACAACCTTAAAACAATACCGAAATGCAACTCTGCGGGACAGAAACCAGTAGACTCATGTACCACATGATTTAAAAAAATGGTAAACTTTTGCTGGCCCACCAAGTATGTTTTTGTCGACAACACGTCTAAAAAAGCAACTTAATTTACGGATAACGCGTTCTATAAAGATTATGGGTGCCAAATTGAGAAGGTTATTGCATCTTTTGAATAAACGTCTTCCAAGCAGTGCCGTAACTAGGCCGGTTGGGGGGCGCAAATAACATCTCAAAAACATAATTTTGAACATTTTAAATATAAAAGAAAAAAATTAAGAATTTGCTAGTAATAAAATTAAAGGATAGCGCAAATCTCTATGAACAGAGACCGAGGAAAAAATCCAAGTTTTTGTAATCAACACATTAAATAATGCAAAAATTTCCAATTTACAAGCAATTAGCTAACAGGCAATATTTGGACCAAACATGGTTATTTATAGTAGGAAACGGAAAGCATGATTTTGCTTTCCTTGTCTTTTTTTTAATAAAGATCCAAGCATTGAATAACTCAGCTGTATCATCTTTAGTCAAGACAAAAAAAAAAAAGAGTTTAGTGACTAGCAATATTAAAGTCCGCAAATACCCTATCATGAAAAATCAGCTTTTTATCTATAAAACGTCATAAAGTAAAAACTTTAATTTTTTTTTACAAATCAAGTGTTCAATTGACGTATCTATGCAAAGTCCAATAGACCATAAGAAAAAACATTCAACGTTTTTCCAAGAAAGTTGCAAAAAATAGGTCAGCCTCATTCCGGCATATTTTTAGGCGCAACTAATATGATATCTAAGTATAATCCAAAATTAAGGTCACACATCAAATCTTATTAAAAAAGCAAGATTTGTGTTTTCTTCACTGCTGTTATAAGACATATCGTCGGTGACAGTGCAAAACCTCGTATTTGAATTTTTGTAAAAAAATGGTTTTATCTTTTTGTTCTACATAAACGTGTACAAAACCTTGAATCTTTTAGTTTATTCTAATTAGCATATTATGATTCATACTAATTCAGAAAGATAGAACATAAAATTCTTTTATCTATACATGAAACATGAAGTTTTTTCATCTCCTGTAAAAATTTTGTAAAATGCACATACAAGGTTTTGCACTTTCACCAACGATATTATTAAAAAAGTGAAGACAGCTAAGTAAGTACTTCTCTACTTTGTTTGACTGCATCCCCGATGTATTACATCATGAGCAAATCTCTAGTTTTAAAATTTGTTAAAGTAACGGACAGGTTAGCGTTGAAAAACATTTTATTGACTTTATTTACTCACTTTTTGATTTATGATTTGTTATTTAAGAAATGTGATTTACTGTTTTTCATTTATTGTTTTTGTTTTATGATTTATGATTTATGATTTATGTTTTATGATTTATGATTTATGATTTATGATTTATGATTTATGATTTATGATTTATGATTTATGATTTATGATTTATGATTTATGATTTATGATTTATGATTTATGATTTATGATTTATGATTTATGATTTATGATTTATGATTTATGATTTATGATTTATGATTTATGATTTATGGTTTATGATTTATGATTTATGATTTATGGTTTATGGTTTATGATTTATGATTTATGATTTATGATTTATGATTTATGATTTATGATTTATGATTTATGATTTATGATTTATGATTTATGATTTATGATTTATGATTTATGATTTATGATTTATGATTTATGATTTATGTTTTATTTTATTTATGATTATCATGTTTTAATTTGTCTGTATATGACTTATCCCACCAACTATTTAGTTGCTACTGGACAAATAAATTATCTTATCTTATCTTATCACACAAAAAAACTGGTAAAGGATTAGCCAAAAAAATTGTAAAAAAATTAGAAAAAGATAGATTGAGTATAATTGATATTAAAAGACAAAGATATGACAACGGAAGTAACATGAGTGGAAAGTACAGTGAAGTTTAAGCAAAAACAATAGGTCAAAACAAGCAAGACCAATTTGTACCATGTACCGCATATAGCCTAAACTTAGTACACCTTCACGCAGCCAGTGTTACAACAGATATAGTAACTTTTTTTAAATTGTTCAAAAAGCATTTTCATTTTTTTTTTTGGATTTATTATTTGTTGGAAAATTCTTATAAAGCATCCTAAGACTAGTTTTAAATGTCATTCAGATACCCAATGGTTATTAAAAGCAAAAGCAGTTGTTTATTTTCAAATAATGTTTAAAACTGAGACAGTGATAAAGTAAGTATTAAAAGCATTTTTTACAAAATAGAAGAAAACGAACTAAAAGGCAAACTATGAAAGTTTTGATGCAAGTTAAAGGTTGTAGTTAAATGATTTTTAACGTTGCCGGTTACAACTGCATCATGCAAAACAAGTTTTAGCAAGTTTAAACTTATTAAAAGAAATTTAAGGTCAAAAAAACTAGTCAAAACTAGCTATATTATCTATAAAAAAATCCGTAGCAACACAACTTGACTATAATAACGTTGTTGACGAGTTTGCCTCAACCAAGGGTTAAATTTTTTTGCTGCAAACGTTTTTAAATTTATATTTATTGTAGTTTATATCATTACATAATTAAAAAAAATAATTTATTGTTTAATTTTTGTTTTATTAAGGGGGGGGGCGCAAAAAGATGCTCACCGGGCGCATCAGAAGCTAGTTACGGCACTGGTTCCAAGCAGTTGCTTGTCTGGCATAGATTACATGTTTTTAAAAATCGTTTGATTGCGCAAAACATTCAGCTCTACCAAACATCTTGTTGCATTGCATACCACACTTTGTAGACGCCGTAATGGCCGATAAACTGATAACTAGTTTCTACAAATTTAGGAACTAAAGCCTGAGGTCCTGGGTCTTAGTTTAGGATTTGATGCTTGAATTTTGGCCAATGGCATTGCTCTAGATTAACTCAACATAAAAGTAACATTAAAACTGATAAAAAAGTTTGTGCATAGTCCGCCCACGCTAATTTTAATGACAAAAACATCAATTTTGCTAATGTTAAATTATTGGAAATTTAACAAGTATAAAATATGACTTTTCTTAGAAATTATAAACATTAATTTATTAGATAATACAATGAATTTTAAAACACACTGAAGGCCTAAATAGTATCTACTTACTACATTTCAACAGTAATAAAAATGGTTAATCAGTTTTAATATAACAGAATAATTTAATTTGTTAACATTTTAATAACAATTAACTTGTCAAGTAATTCTTCAAAACAATATTTTATTCTTTTTTATGTTGGTCAAACTAATAATATAAAAAAATATTTTTAATTGCAATATAATTAATTATTAAATTGTTTATTTATTCATATAATTGACAACATTTTTAGTCATCATATTATATTATCATTATATTATTTTCCTCTTATAAGAATAATTTTAATTTATATCGTTAGTATTTTTTGGCTTTTAAGTTTAATAATTTATTTTATATTATTTTTTTTATAAAATCATAATTTTATTGTTGTAAAATGTTGTTAATTGTCCTGATGAAGCCAAAAAATGTCGGCAAAATATTACCGTATCCGGCCAATATTTAAAAGATTTGGTTTCGGCTGGATCTTGATAACTGTCAAAGATTTGTGGTCAGTCAACTATTTTTTTTTTACAGACATTGCCAGCTTAAGAAAATAGACTTTTGCTGAAAACACTGGATGCCGGCGCTGATAAATATTGATTATTTTTTTATATTTTTATGGATCCAGCCGGATCCGGTTAGATTCGGATCTGGCCAAAAAGTGAATCCGGCGGCGTAACTAATTAAAACATAAAGATATAAAAAATAAAAATATATACGAGAGGCACTGCTAAAGTTTGCAAAATCAAGTACTGCCTGTGTTGCCAGCGTTCTGCGATTGTCATATTCGTAAAATTTGACGTTTTTCACTTATAATTCAGTTGACAGTTCGATTTCAAACTGCTCGGTTTTGTTTCAACAAAATTTAACGAGAGTAATAATTGTGTGAAAATGGAAATTTTTAATCGTGACTTCCGAGTGATGATTTTTTATGATTTTTGATACGGTTTAACACCGCAGCACTGTGTGGAAAAACTTAGTTTGTTATTTGGGGATGAAGCACTATCCAAAACTATGGTTTACAAATGGTTTGCAGAAGACGTTTGATGACGATCTTTGCGAAGGTCGTCCATGCATCTCTGTTGTTGCAAAAAATATTGATGCTGTGCGTGAAATGATTTTGTCAGATCGGCATGTGACCTATAGTGAGATTGAAGCATCCTTAGGCATTTCAGCGAAACAAATACATACGATTTTGAACGATCGTTTGCATGTCAGGAAGTTTTGCAGTTGTTGGATCCTACACAATTTGAAAGAAGAACAAAAACAGGCACGTGTAGGTGCAAGGAAATACTAAAGAAATTCGAAGGGGGTTGTTTAAATTTGGTATATAACATCGTAACAGGTGACAAATCTTGTATATATTCATATGAGCCTGAAACTATACAGCAATCGACTGTATGGGTGTTTCAAAATGAACCTAAACCTACAAAAGTGGTGCGTTCACGAAGCGTTTCGAAAAGAATGATTGCTTGTTTCTTTGGAAAAACGGGTCATGTTGCAACTGTTGCATTACAGGATCGAAGGACAGTTAATGCTGACTGCTATACTTCAATTTGTTTACCGGAATTTATCGCTGAAATCAGAAGGAATAACATAAACCGGCGAATCATTGTTCATCATGACAATGCAAGCGCTCACACAGCACGATGAACTGTAGAGTTTTTGACCAGTAACAACATCCAATTATTGACTCATTGTCCATATTCGCCTGATTTATCGCTCAATGACTTCATCCTTTTTCGACATATCAAAAATAAAATGCGTGGCGAGCGTTTTTCATCGCCTGAAGAGGCCGTTAAAGCATTTAAATTACTTGTTTTGGAGGTACCTCGCTCAGAGTGACAAAATTGTTTTAAAGATTGGTTTCATCAGATGCAAAAGTGTATAGATTTTAAAGGAGAATATTTTGAGAAGCTATAAAGCGATTTACATAACGTAGTTTATGTTTTGCATTACATTTTTCGCGAACTCTTGCAGTGTCCCTCGTAATACAACCGTAGCCAATTATTCATATTAAATAAATTTTAATAATCAAATTTCACGCTAAAATAATAATTTTATTAATATTAACATAAAAATGATCTGGTTGATTTCTATTTAAATCAATACAATTTTTAACTTTATATTTATTTGAAAAAATATTGGGATATAAATCCGATTTAAAACTTGCCTTGACTTATGCTTATTTTTTGCGCTATCAATCTCTTTGCGCTCACTTTGGATCAACATACTCAAGTATTTCTTTTTTCCGAGATATAATTTAAATGTAATAAACTAGATTTTATTTTATTAAAAGCTAAATTGTATCATTATTAATTGATGTTTGAATTTTAGGCACAGCTTCTTGACTATTATAAATTTTATTTTTAAATTTACTAATTTCAATTGCAGATTGATTTGATTGATTTACATTTTACATGAACGACTTATCTGAGTTCCAGTGATTTCAAATATTCGTCGATTTCGTCTTTTCTGCATCATTCTCATTTCTTGCTGCATGTTTGAAATCAAATTCTATTTATTTGTCATAAATTACAATAACTTCCGATGGACAAGGTAGACGTGACGCGTTGAGCAAACACAACCTTAAAACAAACTGCGCAAATTATTAGATTAATTATTATTTATTAAGTTATTAAATTAGGGGGATGTACATACCTGTGCAGGTACAACACAGGCTTGAATTAAACCGGGTTTATTACCAGGAAGCATGAGCTGGGGATGGTTTGAAATATCACACACGTGCATATACCTTATAACACCGGCGTAATGTTGCAGATCTTTGCATTTTTTATAGATTGTTCCATGGACATTGTAAAAAAAATATATGACTTAATGTCATATATAATTAAAACCAATATTCACTCGCAGTACAAGGCTTGCTAGGATTTGTAACAAGTATTCACTGTTAGTTCAGAGATGTAGGACCGAAACTTTTAAGAGAGATTTGTTTTAACAGTACTATTGACACAAATAAACTTTCAAATTTAGTGTTTCGAAACTTATAAACCGCAAATATTTAAGGTCAATGTTCACAGACTGCTATATGGGTGTATTCCCTATGGATCAGTTAAAAAATAGCGGTCGTTATTTTTTTAGCAACCGCTAAAATACAATTGGTATTATGTACGGCACGGTCCGTTAAATTTTTGGCGGTTACAGTTAATTTTGCCCGCAAAATAATTTATTTTTAGAGGGTAGAAATAGCAGCACTTATTTTATAGACGTTAAAAATGGCAGTACATAATTTAATTGGTTTAGTTTTAATTAACAAATACCAGCAAATTCAAGAAAGGTAAATACGAGTATTACTATATTTTATTAACTTAAACATGTTTTTTTCATAAATTTTATAGAAATGACTTACGTATACAACGTAGAGATTTCGTGATATGAGCGATGCGTTTTCAATGCCAGATTATACTTAAAAAAAAAATTGTGTATATAAATTTATAGCAAAATTTAGAATTGAAAAAATTGAAGTTCATTTTGCAACAGATGAAAGGATAACTGCTATATCAAACTTTTTGAAAATGTTATGTATCATGCATTTTTATGGCTATGGTAGTTACCAGTTTGATGTTGGTCATGGATACCAATTTGGATTAAGTCAGCCATCCGTAAGCACACTTGCTTGAGGCAGTTACTAACATTATTATCATTTGTTAGAAGATTGGATTAAATTTTCAACAACTTGCTAAATTTAATTTTTCAAACTGCATTGGAGCCATTGATGGTACTTATGTGACAATTATTTCACCTCCATCAGAACATTTAATATATCCTGCGGCACCTTACTACAATAGAAATGATATTTTAGCATAAATGTTCAAATTGTAATGGATCATAATCTTAACATTTTGAACATGAATGGTAGATTTCCCGGGTCAACACATGACTCTGCAATTTGGATGATGTTTTCGATAAGACAATATTTGCAGACTAAATTCACAAATGGTGAATATTTTTGTTTAATTGGAGATTGGGTTATCCTAGCGAACCTTTGCTACTAGTTCCATTTGAAGTTATTGAAAATACACCGACTTATCGATATAACATTAGTCATAAATCTGCTAGAAATATAGTTGAACGACTAAATAGTGTCCTTAAAGGACGCTTTCGTTGCCTTTTTAAGCATTGTTAGAATTAATATAGAACTCTATGACTCCTAGCGTGCCATATATGTATCAGTAACGCTGTAGTTGGCTGTAGTCAGTTGCACATGTAAAGTCAGTAATAAACATTTATTTTCATAATCTCCTTGTGTTCTCATTTACTTAATATCGAACAGGTTATGGACCCAGTGTTGAGATAACGGGAGTTTTGAAAATTACGAGAAAAATCGTAGTGAGGTTAAGGAACAAAGAACAAAGCAAAAATGGCTTCAATGGAATCGATCACGTTGCCGCAACTCAAAGACGGAACGAACTTTGCAAATTGGAAGTTTCGCTTAAAATTAATACTTGAAATGAAAGAAGTATCGGATGTCCTAGAAATGGAAAGTGTAACAGAAGCGAACAAGAAAAGGGATTGCAAAGCAAAAGCAATCATAGTGCAATGCCTAAGCGACAAGTACATTGAGTACGTGAAGAAGAAAGAAACGGCAAAGCAGATGATGACAGCGCTAGAAGAAGTATTCGAGAGAAACAGTACGTTTAACAAATTAAATTTGAAAAAGCAACTGCTAAAGTTAAAGTGTTCAAATAATGATAAACTGGTAGATCATTTTCTGAAATTTGACACGTTGATAAACAACATTGAAGCTGCGGGATCCAAAATGGAAGACACCGACAAAATATGCCATCTACTAATCACAATGCCGGAGAAATATCAACACGTGGTATCGTCTATAGAAGCGATGAGTATGAGTAGTACACCTATATTAGAGAAAGTAAAATCATGCTTGCTAGATGCAGAATTGACACAAGCTGAAAAAGGACCAGTGAGAGACACAGCGAGAAAGGAAGCAGCATTCGCTACACACAAAGAAATCGAATGTTTCAAGTGCCATAAGAAAGGCCACAAAGCGTACGAATGCCGGTCGTCGAACAAGCGAGGCCGAGTGAGCGGTAGAGGGTACAGACGTGGTTACTACCACAGTCAAAGCCAACGCGGTGCTGCCGGTGCAAGTAGTAGTGCATCTTCTCAACAACAGACGCATGTAACGCAAAACGACGAGTTGTCAGCGTATGTGTTCGTAGCCAGTATGGTTAGCGCGGAGTGTTTAAGTGCAACGCACCATACAAATCCGAATGAGGTCAACTTCATCGTCGACTCAGGGGCGTCTGAACACCTGTTAAGAGCAGATTTAACAGCAATTCAAAAAGTAAACAAACTGCCGGTCACAACAAAAATTAAAATAGCAAACGGAAAATTATTAAAAGCTGAAAACAGAGGTGAAATAACAGTGCTAAGTGACAACAAGAAAATTAAAATTAACGGTTTGATAGTGCCTGGACTTTTTGAAAACATTTTATCGGTAAAACAACTAGTGGAAAAACGCTATGTTATAATATTCGACGAATTCGGTGCAGAAATAAGCAATGGAATACAGTCTTGGCAATGTAAAGAGGAAAATGGACTTTTTATCATAAAAGGAAAGCATCTCGACAACAAGGAAAACAACGTACCGAGGAACAACGCACACAATGACAGCGAGGAAGCGGCTCTTACTGTTTACAAAAACGGTAACGAAGACAACTTGTGGCACCAACGCCTAGGACACCTGAACAGGAAAGGATTAGCAAGAATGCAACTACCAACGTCCGATAAAATATGTGAGCCATGTATAAAAGGTAAAGCAACTAGGTTGCCATTTATAACTGTAAACAAACCAAGAAGTAGTGCAATAGGTGAGCTTTTGCATACAGACCTAGCGGGTCCAATTAATCCAGCATCAAAAGACGGATTTAATTATTTTCAGACAATCACTGAAGATTTTTCGCATTATATTAAAGTCTATTTACTTAAGAATAAATCGGAAGCAGAATTAAATTTACAAAATTACGTGAGGGAAATAAATACTCAATTAAACGTTAAAGTCAAGAGAATTAGATTTGACAATGGGGGAGAATTTGTATCAAATCATTTTAAAGTATTTTGTCAAAATGAAGGGATAAAAATGGAATATACCAGACCATATTCTCCGCAACAAAACGGCGTTGCAGAGCGAATGAATAGAACTTTGTATGATAAAGCCAGAACCATGTTAACAGAGACGGGCTTTCCAAGGTATTTGTGGGGCGAAGCAGTTATGTGTGCTGCGTATCAATTGAATAGATGTCCCTCAGTAGCTATTAATAATCAAATACCTATGCACATTTATACCGGAAATGTAGATTTGAGCAAGTTAAGAGTTTTTGGCGCAAAAGCGTGGTTTGTCATTTTGCCAAAACCAGCGAAATTTAATGATAGGGCGCAAGAAGCGCGTATGGTCGGATATGCTGCTAACGGATATAGATTGTGGGAACCAGTGACCAAAAAGATAATAATTTCAAGAGATGTAAAGTTTAATGAGACTAATTTTGTATTTAATAAAAATAAGACTGGAAATGAAAATCAACTAATTACATTTGAAAGTAATGAAAAAGAAAATAATGATGTAAATAATGAATCTGATGTAGAAGATAGAAATCAAGATAGTGAACAAGAATCAAATCAGAGTTTGGATGACGACAAAGCCGAAAATGAAAATAGACCAAAGAGAAGTAACAAGTTACCAAACTATTTAAATGACTACGAATTTGTCTCAAATAATGAACAAGTGCCAGATAATTTTGAAGAGGCTAATAAAAATAAAGAATGGTGCAAAGCAATTAATGCTGAACTAAGCGCACTTGATGCTATCAACTCTTGGACTGTAACTGAGCTACCGGATGGAAAACACCCGATTGATGTAAAATGGGTATTCAAAATTAAAGAAGACGGTACTAAAAAAGCACGTTTGGTTGCTAAAGGATTTCAAGAGAAAGAAAACTTTGAAAATAACTATGCTCCAGTAGCAAGATTGAGTACGATCCGATTGTTGATGGCACATGCAGTTCAATGTGATTATAAAATACACCAACTTGATGTACCAACTGCATTCCTAAATAGTAAACTAGATAAAGAGTTATATGTAAAAATTCCAGATGGATTAAAGAAAGAAAATAATAATAAAGTATTAAGGTTAAATAGAGGACTTTACGGGCTAAAGGGTAGTCCAAAGTATTGGAACAATAGATTTAACGAGTATATGAGTTTTATCAATTTAAAGAGATCTTCATACGATTATTGTTTATACACAGGAAAGAATGTATGGTTAACTTTGTTTGTTGATGATATTTTAATAGTTGGAAACGAAGAAGAAGCCAATAAGTTAATAACATTGTTAAAGAAAGAATTCAGCGCCAAATATTTGGGCGAAGTAAAACGCTTCTTGGGAATGGAGATTGAGAGAGATCAGAATGGCTTAAAAATTACTCAAAGCAAACAAATACAAAAAATGTTGAAAAATTTTTACTTAACTGAAGCAAAAGGAGCCAAGTCTCCAATAAACAAGGGTTTTCAAGTTGAAGAAAGAGAAGAAATGATAAATGTACCTTACCGAAAATTAATCGGAAGTATTATGTATGTGAGTGTTGTATCAAGACCTGAAATTGCCTATGCTGCTAGTTATTTAGCTCAATGGGTAGAAAAACCAAATAAAAGTTGTTGGATGAAAGGAAAAAGAATTTTACGATATCTTAAAGAAACGAAAGATTTAGGTCTAGTTTATAAGAAAAGTGCAATAAAAAGTTTACAAACATTCTCAGATGCCGATTGGGCAGGCGACAAACAAAACAGGAAGAGTGTAAGCGGGTCAGTCACTTTGTATTCGAATTGTGTAATTGCATGGTTTTCGAGAAAACAAAACTGTGTATCATTGTCCACCGCTGAAGCGGAATATATAGCTGCGGCTCTTAGCGCATGTGACCTAATCAACTTGCAGGGATTGTGTAAAGATTTGGATGTTGAATTAACCGGAAAACTTTTAGTTGATAATCAGGGGGCAATAGATATTTCACAGTCTTATGAAAATTCAAAACGAACAAAGCACATCGACATTAAGTACCATTACATTAAAGACCTAGTAATAAATAAAAAGATCATATTGATACATGTCGATACAAAAATTAATATTGCAGATGTTCTCACTAAAGGCCTGACCAACGAACGATTTTTAATGCTGAGAAAAATGTTAAACATTCTATGAGTAATGAGTATGAAAACAAAACTTGTTATTTTATTTACATTGTATTTCATATTTGAATTGTTTAGCGATTGCGAAGTTTGTTCATAAAGAAAAACTTCAAATCGAGGAAGAGTGTTAGAATTAATATAGAACTCTATGACTCCTAGCGTGCCATATATGTATCAGTAACGCTGTAGTTGGCTGTAGTCAGTTGCACATGTAAAGTCAGTAATAAACATTTATTTTCATAATCTCCTTGTGTTCTCATTTACTTAATATCGAACAAGAACTTTAAATTATAATCCTATAAAAGCGGCTAAAATCATTTATAGTTGTGTTGTTTTACACAATATAGCTAGACATTTTAATAATGAAAATCCTAACAATAATGATGAAGATGAAAATATGAATGAGCATGTGAAGAGAATAGTAAAACGCAATAATATTGTCGATATGCATTTTCAATAAATATTAGTTTCTATGATATATATTACTTTTTATTATACATATATTATTATACATATATATATATATATATATATATATATATATATATATATATATATATATATATATATACAATGCAACATGCAAGACCATTTTAGATACGCAACGCAACATGCAAGATCACAAAGAACATACGAAGTCGTGGTCTCGTATGTTCTATATACGCAACGCAACATATGAAACCATGGTGAAGGCGCCAAAATATATGTGATCTTTTATAGGCGTGACCAGCTCTTTGGTGGGTTGCTTGTTTAGCAATGATAAAAATTTGTGACCGCCTACTATTTTCTTTCGTTATTGCAACGTTTTATATTAATTCAATTTGCATCAATTAGTTTTGATTAAATTTTTATTCTGTGCTGCAATATGCTGATTAATTATACAAAACACGCAGTACTATTTATTTTTATTGGAATAATCCTTAATTTTATTTTAATACCTAGCGACGGCAAGTGTCATAATAGAGATATTGTTAGCATTATATTGTTTGAAACATATGCTGCTTAAGCAGGCTATTGAACTGGCATGACTTTGAGATAAACACAAATTCACGGCGATGTATTATAGTATCATTATATTATTTATTACTGCTTTTACCTATTGTTTTATTGCGCGTTAATATCATACAACACTACATCAATCACAATAGTTTTCAATAATCAATATAAGTTTTTAATTGTACTGTAACCTAATTAACAAATTTATTTTGCAGTTTTTAATAATAAATATTATATGAAAAAATAGTTTTTGTAATTTAATATGCAAAATTGTTCTATTTAATTGAAATTTATTACAAAATATACAATAAGTAAACTTTTACTTCCACATTGTTTGACAAGTTAAATTGAATGCATGCAACTAAAACTAACTGAATTAAATAGTAATGATCTGGCGGCTTACTTATTTAGACGTTTAGTTATTTACTTGTTTACATGTGTATTTCTTGGTTACTTCTTTACTTGTGTATTTGTTTACTTGTTTACCTGTTTACTTGTATACTTGTTTATTTGTTTATTTGTTTACTTGTTTACTTGTTTACTTGTTTACTTGTTTACTTGTTTACTTGTTTACTTGTTTACTTGTTTACTTGTTTACTTGTTTACTTGTTTACTTGTTTACTTGTTTACTTGTTTACTTGTTTACTTTTTTATTTATTTAGTTGTTTACTTGTGTAGTTGTTTACTTGATTACTTGTTTACTTGTTGTTCTGTTTAGTTGTTTAGTTGTTTATTTGTTTACTTGTTTATTTGTTTAGTTATTTACTTGTTTTGTTATTTACATGTTTAATTGTTTTGTTGTATACTGGTTTACTTGTTTATTTGTTAACTTGTTAACTTGGTAACTTGGTAACTTGTTAACTTGTTTATTTGTTTATTTGTTTATTTGTTTATTTGTTTACTTGTTTACTTGGTTACTTGTTAACTTGTTAACTTGTTTATTTGTTATTTGTTATTTGTTTACTTGATTACTTGTTTACTTGTTTACTTGTTTACTTGTTTACTTGTTTACTTGTTTACTTGTTTACTTGTTTACTTATTTACTTGTTTACTTGTTTACTTGTTTACTTGTTTACTTGTTTATTTGTTTACTTGTGTACTTGTTTCACACACACAACTGTATAACGAAACAAATAAATAACTATATTATGTGTATGTTGAGATAATAGAAAATAAGTAATTTATCCGCCGTCGGACCATTTCACCTTAATCCAGTTAACATATTTTAAGTTTTAATCTTAATGCATTCAATTTAATTTAAAACAAGTTATCTTGTAATATTGATCAGTCAGATTATTTGAATACTAAATCTTTGTATCTATTGATAGCTTATTTTATGCGGTGCAATAATATAAAATAAGAAATTCAACTGCCGACGGATAAATACTATAAAATTTAGATAATACTAAATGTTACATTATAGAAAAAATAGTTAAATACTTAAAAAATTGCAATTGCAAATTAATTAAACTATTATTATGCTCAAAAAAGGTTTATACTTAATAAGTGAAAAAAAAAAACAATAAATACAATAAATAACAATAAAAGATTACAGAATAAATTGTTTACTTGTTTACTTGTTTTTTTGTTTACTTGTTTACTGGTTTACTTATTTAGTTGTTTATTTGTTTACGTAATTACTTGTTTACTTCTTTGCTTGTTTACATGTTTGAGTATTACTTGTTTACTTGTTAACTTGTTTACTTGTTTTGTTAGTTTGTTGTTTAGTTGTTTAGTTGTTTACTTGTTTACATGTTTACTAGTTTATTTATTTATTTATTTAATTCTTTACTTGTTTAGTTATTTGTTTACTTGTTTACTTGTTAACGTGTTTGCTTGTTAACTTGATAACTTGATAACTTAATAAATTGTTTATTTATTTACTTGTTAATTTGTTTACTAGTTTACTAGTTTGCTTGTTAACTTGATAACTTGTTTATTTGATTATTTGTTTACCTGTTCACTTGGTAACTTGCTTATTTCTTTGCTTGTTTATTTGTTTACTTGATTACTTGTTTACTTGTTTACTTGTTTACTTGTTTATTTGTTTATTTGTTTACTTGTTTACTTGTTTACTTGTTTACTTGTTTACTTGTTTACTTGTTTACTTGTTTACTTGTTTACTTGTTTACTTGTTTACTTGTTTACTTGTTTACTTGTTTCACACAAACAACTGTATAACGAAACAAATAAATATCTATATTATGTGTATGTTGAGATAATATAAAATAAATAATTTATCCGCCGTCGGATCATTACACCTTAATCCAGTTAGTATATTTTAAATTTTTAATGTTAATGCATTCAATTTAATTCAAAACAAGATATCTTGTAATGTGATCATTCAGATTAATTGAATAATGAATTTTTGTGTTTATTAAAAGCTTATTTTATGCGGTGCAATAATATAAAATAAGAAATTCAACTGCCGACGGATAAACACTACAAAGTTTAGATAATATTAATTGTTACATTAAAGAAAAAATGTTTAGTTATATACTTAGAAAATTGCAATTGCAACTCGATTAAACTATTACTATGCGCAAAAAAATATTACAATTAATAAGTGAATAAAAATAAAATAAATAACAAGAAAGAGTTATAGATGAAGCTTGTTCAATTGTTTACTGGTTCACTTGTTTATTTATTCACTTGTTTACTTGTTTACTGGTTTACTTGTTTATTTGTTTACTTGTTTACTTGATTACTTGTTTACTTGTTTACTTGTTTACTTGTTTACTTGTTTACTTGTTTACTTGTTTATTTGTTTACTTGTTTACTTGTTTACTTGTTCACTTGTATACTTGTTTACTTGTTTACTTGTTTACTTGTTTACTTGTTTATTTGTTTTCTTGTTTTCTTGTTTACTTGTTTACTTGTTTACTTGTTTACTTGTTTACTTGTTTACTTGTTTACTTGTTTACTTGTTTACTTGTTTACTTGTTTACTTGTTTACTTGTTTACTTGTTTACTTGTTTACTTTATTACTTGTTTACTTGTATACTTGTTTACTTGTTTCCTTTTTTACTTTTTTACTTATGTTGTTGTTGTCTTGTGTAGTTGTTTACTTGATTATTTGTTTACTTGTTGTTCTGTTTAGTTGTTTATTTGTTTACTTGTTTATTTGTTTAGTTATTTACTTGTTTAGTTGTTTACATGTTTAGTTGTTATGTTGTATACTGGTTTACTTGTTTATTTGTTAACTTGTTAACTTGTTTAGTTAATTTGTTGTTTAGTTGTTAACTTGTTTACTTGTTTCACACAAACGGAACAAATAATTAACAATATTATGTGTTTTTTGAGATAAAATAATATAAGTAATATCCGCCGTCGGACCATTACTGCTTAATGCGGTTAATATGTTTTAAGTTTTAATATTAATTCATTTAATTTAATTCTAAGCAAGTTATCTTGTATTAAATAATAATTTAATTATTATTGGATTGTTGTATTTATTGAAACCATATTATACGCAGCGTAAAAATTATAAAATAAAAATTTCAACTGTTACTTAAAAAACAAATTTTTTATTTGTATACTTAGACAATTGCATTTTCGAATTAAATAATCAATTAACATGCGCAAAAACGGTTTACACTTTTTACAAGTGGAAAAAATAACAATAATAATTTCTTCACGCTTATATACGTAGATTGATACCTAGCATAAAAGTGTTTTTAATTGTACTACATTTATTGTGATATAATAAGAAATAAATCCATCCATCATAATTTAAAATAAAGAAATATAAAATAAAATAAAAGTAGTCTATACAAATATCATTACAGCGAAAATAAGTTAAAAGGATGCTGTAATATCCAAAAGAAACGGTCTACTACAAAAAAATACACATAAAATCTATTTATAGTTTTACGTTTCCCCTTTTATTGATGAAGGTTGAGTGAAGAAGTTAATATATTCCTGTCTTTAAATGCTTCGTTTTATACTAACTAATATAATTATATCGCATTTAATGTAAAATATAACATTATATTAAATGCAACTTGATTTGTTAATAGTATAAAGAAGATTTAAATTAAAAAAAAAATTGCTTGCTTGTCTAATAAATTAATTGAATGATTGGTATATTTAAATTTGTGTGATGGCATTTCATTCAGAATAGGGTAAAATAAAATTACAATGAAGATAACGAATTGTATTATGTAAAAGGTTAGGTATTTACAATCATAACAGTTTGCTTAACAAGCAACGTTGGCCATGGAAATAAAATAATGGGCGTGCGTTATTTGTTCTATCGGCCAGCCTACACAAATTAAAACCTGTTGTAACTTTTTTATTTAAGAGTGTAAAAGAAAGGTACAGTTAGCTTTCTGCTACAAATTTGATTTTCTATCTATATGTTCAATAATTAGAAAAGTATAAAAGTGACTTTGCATGTTGCATTGTAAATATATATATATATATATATATATATATATATATATATATGTATATATATATATATATAAATTATATAGGGTTTTCCAATAAAAGGTTTTATTTTAATATCAATAAATGTTTATTTTATTGTATGCCATTTACATTTAGAAACGATATCAGTAAAATGGCCGCCATGGTTACGGTTGCAGTACCACATTCTTTTCATAAAATTTTCCATGACCAATTTGCACATTTGCGGCTATAAATCCTCGATAACTTCACGAATTCCATCTTTAAGGTCTTGAATCGATTGTGGAGCATTGGCATAGATCTAATCTTTCACGTGGCCTCAAAGAAAAAAGTCTAAAGGTGTTAAATCACAAGATCTCGGTGGCCAATTGTGATCACCTCTTCGAGAAATAACACGGTCAGGAAACTAATCTTGCAAAACTGCGATTGTTTCGTTGCTTGTGTGGCACGTAGCGCCGTTTTACTGAAAATAAAAGTCGTCCACATCAATATCTTTCAATTCCGGCCATAATAAATCATTAATCATAGCTCGGTAGCGCTATCCATTCACCGTAACAGTTGCACCAGCTTCATTTTCAAAAAAAGTAGGGTCCAATCACACCGTCAGCCCAAAAACCGCACCAAACAGTGACACGTTGAGAATGCAAAGACTTTTCAACAATCATTATTGGATTTTCTGAGCCCTAAATGCGACAATTCTGCTTATTAACGTAGCCTCCGAGATAAAAAAAAGGGCTTCATCACTGAAGATGATTTTTCGGATTATTTTGATGCATTTGAAGGACTCAATCAGCGAAGATATGACATTAATGGTGATCGACCGGCTTAAGTTCTTGTGTTAACTGAACTTTAAAAGCTTTAAGACTTAAGTCTACGGTGTAATGTCGTTTGTGGAATGTCTAATTCCAAAGATTGACGAGGAATTGACAAACCTGGGTTTTCTTCAACACTATGGGCTACTTCAGCAATATTCTCATGTGTTCTTGAGCGATGCACACAGTTTCGATTCTTCACATCACAATGTTGTTCTCAAATATTTTTACCAGGTTTACTGTTGCCGGCCGAGAAGGTGCTTTAGGACGACCAAAAAGTGCTTTAGTTTTGCAAACTGTGACTGAAAAATTTTCAGCATTTTTGTAATGAATTTTAATAATTTCAATGCGTTGTTGAAGCGTGTATCGTTCCATTTTCAATAATGGCGTAAATTGACAGCTGCCCAAATAGTCTGCTATTCAAAATGAAACTTCTTATTGGAAAACCCTTGTTTGCGATACAATGCTATTATTTCTTACATGTCATAAAACAAAGATTTATGTTAATTGAATTTTATAACATTTGTAAGTACCTGCTGTTAAGTGGGTGCACGTGTTTGGTTTTTACTAAATCCTTTACAAAGAGGCTTAAATTCCTGGAATTATGAATTAGCTCTGTTGTGTCCCACCACTATCAGACATGAATTTACCTTTTTTGTATTTGTACAATTTACGAGCAGATCCGTTTCTACACTTGTACTAGCTACACTTGTAACAAACTTGTAATCAGACTTGCAATACAATAAATGCTTTTTATGTGAAAGTTATTTTTATTTTAACGTTATATTAATGTTTGTGACATCAATAATTAGATGAAAAAGTTGTTAAGACAACAGTTAATTTACATCGCAAACGCAATCTACGGCCGTCTTCTGAACCAGGAAGAATATCAACTGCCGTACACAAAACAACCCTATATAACATGATTGCATATATAATTTTAGGAAATGTTTTTTCAATCAAAATTATGTTTTGTTTTTTAAATTTATTTATTTTTGACCAGATTTAAGTTTAAACCGATAGCATTAATCCAGTCGATAATAAATAAGTATTTAAAACAGCACAAAAATGTTGCCTTAAAAAAATGAACCTATAAATACAAAAATATTTATTTGGAAACAGTTAAGTTTTATTTGACATAACATCCCTAATGGTTGATGAAAGTTCTTTTATTGCATTAGCAGTATTATTTTTGAGTTTGCTAATCCTTTTATTATATCATTATGGGTTGTTATCAATGCTTGCAACATACTTTCGGATGTATTGCTGTCACAAAAGTTTCTTCGTCTTAAAGGTGTTGATTTTAACGTAGTCCTTTTACTCTTTAAAGATTCCATATTCTGCAAACAAAAGTTATTATTACTTAAAGTTTTATTAGTAACTTTATGTCGATGTCTTGTATTTAAAAACACATTTAAATCGTAGCTAACAGACAAATTTGTTCGCATCGGTTTAGATGAAGTAAAATTTGATATAAAAATTTATGCAATCAAACTTATTTGTTGTCAATTTAAATGAATTTTGGTATTATATTAAATTATTTGTATCAAATAAATAATGTTCATAATGTACCTTGTTCTGATCATGTGGCGTATCATCCAACTCGATTTCTGTTATCACTGTTTTCACTTCTTCTATCTAAGATAATATTTTCCTCATTTTAAATATCATAAACTCCAAGACCTGGTTCTTGTATGCTAGGTACTCCAACGGTTACGACAATTGATATAATGTTTATCAATCTCTCTTCTGTATCGTTGAGCTCTTTAACTTTGGGAAGTCCACCACCAGTCCCACTGACCTGAATAGCCAATTCTCGGGTCTTTTTTGACTTAGTTTTAAACTCACAAACTGCTTAAAAAAATATAAAATGAATATTGAGAACATGTTATTAAGTATTAGTACTTACATCTTGCCACTGCTGCACTGTTTTTTTTATGTGTTCAATATACCCAAATGTTTCCACTTTTCAGAAATACATTCGTAATTTCTGGGATTCAATTTCATATTGTTTACCAATTCTCCTCCAAATAATTTATTAAAATATCTTTTTGTTTCTTTGTCATTCTTTTTGCTCTAGTATTTATTTTATATTATTTAAAATATTTAAATAGCAAAAAATTTGATTGACGGCAAAGTTCTAACAGTCGAACTATTTGAGGTTATAAATAATTGATCAAAGACATACGTTTTATGCTTATTTTTAACGAGGCCGCTAAATTTTTTTAAATTAACAACGCTAAAATATTTAACGGGCTGCTAAAATCACATTTTTTTAGCGGCAGTTAAAATTAACCAAGTTGATAGAAAAAATAAACTGGCATTTGAGGTCTTATAGTTGCGCAATAACTGCAAAAGATTTTTAAGCTTACACTTGCCAGTTTGGTTTTGAAGTTGAATGCAGAGTATATTACACTAGTAAGAAAACTGTTTCTTATAAATACACTGGTATTAGAATATACCTTGGGGTTGCGTTAATTATGTGACTTATGTTATAAAATACTAGTATTACAACCGGGTGGTTTTATGCTAGAGAGATGTTCTATATTTGTTACTTGCACAGAATATATTGGTAATTGTATTCGGGTTTAGTTTGTAGATGAACAATGGCGAGCCATAGCAGAGATGTGTTGATGCGAAAAGTCAAGACGGACCGTGCCGACTCGAGCGGAGCGCAGTGGGGCAAGTTCAAATTAAAGCGGGACAAAGAAAAGAGTCTTAGTTCATTTTCTGCTGTAAAGTAATGTGGTCGGTAAAATGCCAGCGCACGACAATTTAACGATAACGGCAATGGCCGAACTGGTGAATTAGTGATTGATTAATTAATATACTTTGTAAACGCATGGTGTGGTGAATAGGTAGTTAAGCGTTTGTTGCATCAGTTACATAAAAAAAATAAATATAGTTGACTGGGCGTAACAAAACATGATAAAACAATTACATAGCACACCAGATTTATTTTAGACAAAAGTGTATTTTTGGATTAAAATTGTCTAATAAATACACTCTCAAACCATGTGCATTGCATTACGGATACCATATATACAGGGTGTTAGGTAAACATGCGGCAAAAATTCAAAGGGTTATTCCTTGGTCTATTCTAAGAATATTTTGACCTATGATAATTTCCGAAAAACTTTTTGTTTCGAAGATACAAGGCAAACAAAGTTTGCGACAACCATATTCGATAATTGTTGAAATTATTAATGTAAATAAAAGTATGGCGTACACCAATGAGTATATCAAGTACAAACAATTAATGAGTTTATCAAGTACAAAAAAAAATGTTAACAATAACTTGGAACGGTAGATTTCATTTAAATACGCCTCGTCATTGATCATCACATGTATCGGTCGCAGTTGTTTAGATTGAGTGACGTTTGGCTATTTGACGGGTCTTTAATAGTTAGTCAATTTCTCTAGAATACATCACTATACAAACGCCGATATGACTCACATGCATTTCAAGTATGAACTTGCTGATGGCAATTCATTACAAGCTAGACGATTGTACGTATTAAACGGTTTTCTGGCCGTAATATCCCCGACCAAAATATGTTTTTGATACATTGACGTCTTTGTGTCTTTGTATAATAGGCAAATTGAAACAAAAGAAAGGGCCAGGAAGATCAATGACAGTAAGAACGGTACAACTGGAACATAATGTGATGGGGGAAGATCCAAGTAGTTTTACGCGAAAAATTGCCAATACTTTGAATGTCAGTCATTACACAGTTATGAAAATTTTTAAGAGCAATTTGTTGTATTCATACCACATTCAGTGTGATCAGGCACTACTACCTGCTGATTTTCCTTTACGTATTGCGTTGTCAATGACTTTTGCACATGCATGGTCTGCTCAATCTTCAGATTTAAACCCTCGGGATTTTTTCTTATGGGGCTATCTGAAGTGTTTACGCTACTCCAGTAGAGATTAATAATAAACAATAAAACATATTACCAGCTAGCGGGCAAGACTTTTTAAAAGAATGATAAAAACTGGACGTTGCTCTAACTCCTGTGTCAAGAATGATAAAAAAAAAAAAAGGTTTTAATTTACAGCGTCTTTATTTACCGACCGATTTTGGAAAAATAATGATGTAACATGCGCATTATAATCGGAATAATGAAAAAAGGTTAAATTTAAAATTGTTCTGCGGCGTATCATTTTACGTTTTTAAAAGACGTAAATATTGAAAAAACTAACTAATTAATTATATTTGGTCCGCGTTAAGACTGCAGCGTTAAGAGTTTATAAAGTCAGCGTCATCAGGTTTTAAATGAGTGACGACACATACCGCATCAACCGGACATCACCTAAAACCATGTTTGGTCGGCATCCTTTTAAACGAATGCGTTTTTACTGGGCCGTTTTGCATAGTGTGACACCACATTAACTTTAAACTTTGTTTAATATATTATTAAAAAAAATGATTTCAAATAATTTAAAGACTTTAAAGCAGAAACATTATAGTTGATTGCTTGTTAATTAAATATTAATAAGTTTAATAGAGATACATGTATTTGACTTAGTTTAAATTAATGACTTTTATTTTTTTATTAAAACTAATATTCATAAAAAAAATTCTTAGATTTGCATGAAATGTTATACTGTACTTTAGCGACAACAATTTGTAATTTAAAGTAGAAACACATATTCTTCTTCTTTAGGTGCTTTTTCCGATCCAAAGGTGTCAATTATCACCGCTGTGCGTACTTTTGAGATTTAAATAGTTGGTTTGTATTGCAATTGAACCAGTATCGCAGATTTTTTAGCCATGAGTGGCGTTTTCCTACAACGCTTCTTCTTCCCTGTATTTTTTCCTGTATTATTATTTGGAGCAGATGGTACTTCTCCCCTCTAATCACGTGTCCCAGGTATTAAAATTTCTGCGTCTTAATGATGTTTACAGTTTCCTTTTCTTTCTTTATCTTTCAAATTACTTCTGTGTTTGTTATTCGGTTTGTCCATAGTATTCTCAATATTCTTCTGTACATCCACTGTTCAAAGATCTCTAACCTTTTGATGTTTGCATTTTTAAGTGTCCATGCTTCTGCTCTATACAATAGAATTGGTTGTATATAGCATGCCGTTAATCTTGTTTTTAATTCTAGGCTTAGATCTTTCCACATTGAGCTTTTTTCATTTTCATAAAAGCTGTTCTAGCTTTTGCTATTTTAATTTTTATTTTCACTAACAATTGTTATCTTGGTTAATGGTTGTGCCCAAATAGTTTTACTTTGTTACCCTCTATGAGTTCATTGCGTAAGTAAATGTTTTTGTTATTTTGTGGTGTTTTTGTCATTACCATAAATTTGGTCTTCTTTGCATTTAGAGATAGTCCACATTCTTTTGCTTGCTGCAGTCACTTTGTTGAGAATTTTTTGAAGGTCTTCTAAGTTAGTTGCAATTAAAGCTGTTTAGTCAGCATACTTTATATTATTTATCGGTATGCCGTTCACTTTTACCCCTATTGTTTTGCTATCTAGAGCTTTTTTCATAATTTCTTCTGCATACAAGTTGAATAGTGTTCCTGATAGTACGCATCCCTGTCTTTTTATTCCAATCTTTTCCGATGTATTGCCGTCTATTTGTACTATTGCTTTTTGGTTATAATACAGGTTAGTAATGATTCAAATATCTCTAGTTTTGAGCGTCTTTTCTTTGAGCAGATAGATAAGGCGGTTGTGTTGTATTGTATCAAATGTCTTGTTGTAGTCGATGAAACATATATATAGGTCTTGATTGACATCTAAGCAAAGCTGCATCAGGACGATTAAAGCAAAAAGTGCTTTTCGCGTACCGCAGCCGTTTTGCAATCTGAATTGTGATTCGCTTATTTCTTGTTCCAGTTTACCGTGTATTCCGTATTGTATCACCTTTAGGAATGTTTTTAATATGTGGCTCATAAGGCTTATGATGCGGTGGTCCGCGCATAGCTTTGATTTCGTCTTTTTGGGTTTTTTTGGTGATGTTAGCCATTCTTTTGGTATTATTCCTGTGGAGTATATAGCGTTAAATAGGTTTACTATGATATGGATGTTATCTTCCTCAATTAACTTGAGTACTTTGGCTGGTAACTCGTTAGGGCCTAATGATTTTTTGTTTTTTAGATATCTTATGACACGCATTACTTCCTCTTTGGTTATATCAGGTTCATTGTTTTCTGGTTTATTGCTTTCTTGGTGTTCTTCTGTGATGTTCAATATATGTTTTCCACAGTAGCAATTTTTCGTAGTTTTTATGACAATTTTACTATCTTTATCCGTCAGAATACTGGTTGTCTTTGTTTTTGTGTCTCTGTGAATTCTCTGACTTTCTTATGTATTAAATAGGTCATGCTTTACTTGCAATTCCTCTATCTCCTTGCATTTTGTGTTTGTATCATTCTTCTTGTGCTTTTCTTATGTGTGTGCGTATTTGTTTTTGATCTTTTTGTATTCGTGTATGTTGCTTTTTAAACTTCGGCGTTTGTTCATTAGTTTTCGTACCTCGAGAGTCATCTATTAGTGTTTTGCTTTTTGAGATTGTTTTCTGAGTACCGTCTTGCTCGGTTCTATTATAGAGTGTTTTAGGAATTTCCAATTGCTATTTATGCGTGTTTTTGCATCGCTAACTTGTGTGATTTGTATAGTGTTGAGATGTTCGTTGATTTTATTTTGTAGATCCTGTTTTGTCTTTATTTGTTTAATTGCGATAAGTTTATGCTGTTGTCTTTTTCTTTAACTTCCTTCTTCTTTAATTTGATGTTGACTTGAGCTATTACAGGATTATGATCCAATGATACATCAGCTCCTGGGTATGATTTTACGTGTTTGATTACGTTTTGATACCTGTTATTAGTTAGGATATACTCGATTTGATTTTTCGTGACTTTCTCGGGATTATCCTGTGGTGATTTCCATGTATATAGTCGTTTTTTGAAAATTGAAAGAAGGTGTTTGTTACGATAAAGTCTTCCTCTTGGGTAAATTGTTCCAGTCGATTTTCTATTTTGTTTCTTGTTCCAAATCCGTGTTTGCCGCTTCCTCCCCTGCCAATTTTAGTGTTAAAATTGTCTAGAATGATTGTGATGTCTTGTGATTTGATTGATTTTAAGATATTAAAAATGTGCTTGTAGAAAGTTTCCACTTCTTCGTCTGGTTTGTCTGCGGTAGAGGCGTATACTTGAATTATATTGAGTTTGCAGTGTTTTGTTTGTAATTGAAGTAGCATTACGCGATCTGATACTGGCGTTAAATTGATTACTGATTTGTTTGTATTTTTTGATACCATCACTTCATATCTATGGTGAGGTTTGTCGTTTCCTGAGTAGTAGATAGTCCCATCCGGTGTACTGTGTTGGGCGCTGCTTGGCCATCTTGTGCCGCTGATGCCATGTTCCGATTTTCATGAAGATTTGATTAGGCAGTTTTAAGCTCCGGAATATTTTCTTGATGTAAAATTGGTCATGGTGATGATTTGTACAAGGGATATCCTCTTGTTTGGATCTTTAATGCAGTGGTTTTCCCTTGTCTTTTGCATCCCCATGCCGTTGATCATTGGTGGACAAGAGGGTGCCTTTTCTTTTGATAGCTCATCCACCCAAGGCCGTTGGCTGTCAAGAGGGGACTACTTATACCGGTAGTCATTCGGTCGACATTGCCTCGTTGGTTATCTACCAAGGTGCACCGTGAGCAGGTGAGGTTCTTATTTGGGTTCGCCATTGCCATTACCCTTTATACTCCTATACATATACATATAATTATAACCTAGTTACAATAACGCAAAAATTTATAAATTATTAAAATTTAAAAAAAAAATTTATATTTGTTAGTATCACCGTCCGATAATAATGGTCTTGTAAAGGTTATATTTGTGATATAATGGCGAACCCAAATAAGAATGTGTTTTATTTATTTTTATAATAAACTATCACATAGTAATGGCCATTACTATTCAATTTTTATAAAATGAATAATAAATATTCAAGAACAACACACATATACTTTGCATAACGAAAACGGATGCACAAGACGAGGACGCGGCCAATTAAAAAGTGTTACAAGTATCGGAAATATTTCCAAATCAATTTAAATTTTAGCCAAAGTGCCTTTAAAAGTGCATGGTGCAACGCAAACTCAACATAAACTAGGCTTGAATTTGAGCTGAGCTTGGTCAAGCTACATCTTAAGTGACGTTGGAAAAACCGGGTGTTAGTTTTGCTGAAAATAACCAGTCTGCAATTCATCGTAACGTATTGTTGAAGAAATCTATCTAAAATTATAGTGCAGTACCGTTCTGCATTGCCTTAAAATTGCAACCAAAAAAACCAATTGAGTGTAAAATTATTTTGTGTAACTAATAGTGATTGACAACAACCACCAAGCTTTATTGCTAACAAAATAACCTGTCACTTTAACAAACATGATTACTAACAATATGTACTGTCACTTAAACAAAATTAATTTTTATATATATAATAATTATTTTATCTCTCCTGATGTATTTTAAATAATTTGTAATAATTGCTTAAGTTTTTAATTTTCAGAATATCTGTATAAATGTAGCGTTGTTTGTCATTACTTTTGATCTATTTAGTCTTCAGATTTATAATCAATTGAAAAATAATGTACAGCTAGACATAATAAGCTGAATTAAATTTTCTTTTCATGATTATTGTTTATTAAAAAAACTTTATAATAGTACTATAAAATAATTTTTTTGTTTATTTTAAACTTGAATATTATTTGAATTGATAAATATAAATTTTGTCATAATATCTAAAAAATTGTTGTAATTATAAAATATAAAAAAATGTGTATTTTATATCGTTTAAATTTGCATGACACAGTTTGCAAAAAATAGGTTTATAGCGTATTTAAGTCGTAAAACAGTGTGTTTTGCGATAAATGTTGATAAATAACTTACTATATTGCGATATCTAGGTAATAACTGTATTTATTATTGCATTGTATAATTTAACAAGTGATTATGAGTTTTGAATTAAATAACAATACATATTGGTAATTGCAGATAAATATAGAGTTTTTTAATTATATATAAATATACACACATAAAATTTTTAAGACTTTTTTTAAAGTGAGTAATTTGGCGCTTAGTCCCTTTCTGATTACCATAGCCCAATACACAGTTTATTATGTTAATACTGACATTTTACTATTTTTAATTAATATAGTCTTATCTAAATAATAACATAGATAACTAAGATTAAATAAGAAAACTCCATTGTACATTGTTATAGAAAAAAACAAATATAAAAATAAAAATAGAAGCAAAATTTTGCAAGAATGTTGAAAGAGTAAAAAATAAGAAACATAAAAAAATACTACAAACAAAACGGGTATATGTATAAGGAAATACGAAAAGCTAGAAAGAGAGAGTGGAAAAGTACAGTAAACCAAGAACACTGTATCCGGTCACTCCTGAGACAAAAGAGGGATGAAAGCGCAAACGACACCAATAGTGTTCATGCAAAATCAAACTTAAAATGCTTCAGTCTAGCATGAAATGCGGGGATAATAAATATATTTATTATGTATAAAAGTGTGTCTTCAAGTGCATTGTTTTTCTATTTTGCTACGCATCCTTCATTCTGGCTATAGGTTTCTTTTCTTAAACTGTGCGAAACCTCCAACCATCGGTCACACAGTTTTCTGGTGTACTGTATTAGTGAAGCAAATGATAGTAAGAAATAGAAATAAATGAATAAAAATTATGCCTTTATTGCGGAAATCAAATTGCTAAAGTATCTAGTTAATCCCTACTTAATTAATAGAAAGAAATGATATGTTGAATAAATATGGCAAAGGAATAGAATGGATGAAAGGCTAAATAAAAAAAAATACCAAAAAAATAAGTAAAAGTGCAGAATATTAAAAAAAAAAAATATATGTTTATATTACGTTAAGTTTATGTCTATTTTAAAGAACGATAAAATGTAATTTTACAAAAGTCTACACATCCGTATTCAATACAATTTTACAATTTTGTATAATATTAATTCTTTATTTTCCACTGTTAGGACATCAACAATTATTAATATTTTATCAATTTTAATTTGTAATAATGGATAATAATAAAGGTTTATTTTTGAAAGGAATAATTCCGTTTTGGTAAATTTTACTTAACTGTGTTAAAACTTCAATCAAATCTGTATAAGGTAATAACTGGAAGTGAACTTGATTTCTTTGTCCGAATACTTAATTTCAAGTAAAGCATTCGCTTCCAACAAAACAACATATCTGTTTACTGAAACTTCAAGTTGATTTATTTTTTCTTCAATTAATTTTATATTTTTATTTACTCAAGCTTGAGTTTTTAAAACTTGTTTTCAATAGAATTTAATAATGACGTTTTTAAGTTTGTTTGATAATTTGATTTTGGTTTTCTTTTAAAATTTTTATATTTTGGTAAATTATTTGTTTTTTTTTTTCATTATCTACTAAACCAAATAACCAAATTGCTGCTTTTTTTACAAAATCAAAAGGTGATCGTTTATTCCTTTTGAGGAGAATCATATTAGTTAAAAATATTTCTAATTTATTTTGATTTGATAATTTGATAAGATCAGGATTAACGTATTCATTCTTTAATATCTCAAATATATTATCATATTGAAAAGTAATATTTTGAATTAAGTAATTAAAATTAATGTAACTATAAGACTATGCTAACTTATGGCTAGACTTAATATTAAAAGTTTTTCCTAATTCTAAAAGAAGGATGTAGTTATAAATTGGGGTGATTTCCAAATCCTTTTTTGCTAGTGCTAGGGTTATCATCGTCAAGATTGTTGCTAGGTTCATTCTGCAACAGATTAGTAAATATTTTAGTTTGTTTTACTAAATTTCTTTTTAATTTGGTAGGTATATTTTTCTTGTTAGTAAATTTAAATGTTTGGTCAATTACATTTTTAACTACAATCTTTTGAGCATACAGTGTAACGTTAATGCGTCTTAAATTTCTTCTAACAAATACTGATTAACTTTCTTCAATCAATGGGCATAAGTTTATTAATTTGACTATAAATTATCTCAAACGGAGTAAATTTTGTTGTCGAATGTATACTTACTATTGTTATAGCCGGTTACTGCTAAATGTAATTGTGTTTTAAAAGATAGATGCTTTGATTCTATCTGCAAAGTTCTTAAAGATTCAATTAAAAATGAATGAAACTTTTTGACAATTCTATTTGATTTAAAATTTTCTGTTGAAGTTGAAAGATTTTATGAAAAACTCAGATACTAAATTATGTATCTTGCTTGCTTGGATCATTATCAGTCTATGATGCGCTGTGTATGAAGTTATTTTTTCTACTATAGTTTTAGAATTTTTGTCGAGAAGCAAGTAAGCTTGAGCATACTTGGAAAATGCGTCAATAATAGTAAGAATTGTACGGCTTTGTACAAAAAATAAGTCTATGTGCATAGTTTAAAAAGGTTTAGTTGGAGTAGGAGTCATTGCCACAGGTAATTTTTGCGGGTTTCTATCATTTTTACTAAAATTGCAAGTTTTGCAGTTATTTATATAAATGGCAACATCCTTTTCTATATTTGGCCAATAATATAAACGTTTTAATGAATTATAAACTTTGTTTATATCTCGATGTTTGGTTTTTCCGTTATGATAGTATTGTATAAATTGTATCTATTCATTTTCTTCTTCTACATCTTCTACTATGTTATTACTTATTTTCAATCGAATTGTTTGATTAAAATTTTGTCTAAAAATCTTTATTAAGTCACATTCTATGTTTTTGTTTTTAAAATAGATGGAATATTTAAGTTTTGGTTGAATAATTAAGTTTTAAGTATTTCTTGTTGATTATAACTTTTTGAAATGTTGCAATAAATTCTTTGTTTAGTATTTTTAA
Organism: Tachinus rufipes; assembly: GCA_963932245.1. Classification (NCBI taxonomy): domain Eukaryota; kingdom Metazoa; phylum Arthropoda; class Insecta; order Coleoptera; family Staphylinidae; genus Tachinus; species Tachinus rufipes. The sequence continues at coordinate 53,212,359 of OZ010745.1, read as the reverse complement.
ATAAAGATATAGATTTTATTATAGCGTTATTTGTAGAGTTATGTAAATCAAAAATAGTTTGATGTGTTGCTAAATTAATTATTTTTTCACTGTATGGTATATCTACTTGTCCTTGTGTAGTACGTATTTGAGTTTCATCATTTTGGTTTTGTTGTTTCATATTGACAATATTGCCTTGTTGTAATTTGCTTATAATTTCGTCAATACCCGTTAGATCTTCGTCTCCAGTTTCTACAAATTTAGTACATTATCTAGCATTCTCTAAAATGTTGCTGGTGCGTTTTTTAACCCAAGCGGCATACGATTGAGTTTGTAATGTCTATGTTCGGTGTTAAAAGCCTGTTTTTATTTTCAATTCTTCTTTCATTTAGATTTGATAATATCCAGATGCTAGGTCTAATACACTAAAGTATTGAGCTCTTCCTAATTTATCTAATACATCTTTAATATGCGGTAGTGGATATCATATATAAATATCATATATAAATATCATATATAAATATCATATATAAATATCATATATAAATATCATATATAAATATCATATATAAATATCATATATAAATATCATATATAAATATCATATATAAATATCATATATAAATATCATATTGATCGAGTTTTTGTTCACTTAAATTTTTAATTTCTATTTCCTGTTTGTTGTTCAATTCATTCTCAATTTTTAAGTTTATATTTCCGATCAAAACTTTATAAACTCCTTCTCGAATTTTTGTCTCATTAGTACAATTAATTTCAGGTATGAAAAAATCGCAGTTCATTTTTGTTACGTTATTATTTTGGATTGATAATGAGTTAGAAGGCACTTACTCAGTTTATCAAAATATAAAGTAATGTTGTTATTATCAGTTCTTGTAAATTTATTATTAATTAAGTCAATATTAAAATGCATTTTTTAAATTCTTTAACGCCAATTAATCTGTCAAAAAAATTGTGGAAATCCATAACTAACATTTTAAAATTACCTGTGCATTTAAGTTCAGGCAAACAAGGAATTGTAGCTAGTTGTTTAAGTTGGCTCACACAATTAGCTGTGTTTAATTTTAAATTAATGGATTCTATAGAGTTTGGATAATATTTTTGTATTATTTTAGGATTAATTAATGAAATTTTGCTGCTTGTGTCTATTAATAAATTTAATAAAGGGTTTTAAACTTTTATACAAGGTAAACTGTTTATTCTAGAGAATCTTTGGGAATTCTACCTGCACTGGTGCATAATACTTATTGGAGTCTTCATCTAAAATTAATTGATTAAAATAAATTTCTTACAAATGGATTTTCGGTATTGCTGTTGAAATACCTGACATTGGTGTCGGTTTTGGACGTGTTAGTGCTCTAGAAGCAAAAACATTAGATGGAAATTGATATTGGGGAAATTGTTGTTGCTGTCTGATAAAGTTTGGCTGTTGATTAAAATTCATTTGTCGAGGTTGAAATGAGGGTCTCGCATAATTCTGTTGAGGGAAATTTGATATTTGTCATTTAAAAACAGGTGTATTATTTTTAAATTCAGGTTGGTTATTTTTATTAGAACCAGGTAAATAATTATCGTCTTGTTTCGATCGCATTTTAAAGTTAATATCATCTTGAACATAAGCAATTGCTTGTTCTTGATTATTTGGGTTTTTGGGTTTTTTGTTCTTACATATAATTGTATTTCTTGGGATAAATTAATTAAATATATATCTAAAGCATTTGATGTAAAAAATTTCTGTCTTAAATTTTTATGATCTAAATTTGTGAGATTTAATCTAGCAATTAGTTTTGCCAAGTGATTACGAATTCATTTTCTAATTCTATCAAATTTTTATTTTTATTTATTTTAATATTTAAAAACTCTGCGACCAATTTTTCGAAGTCGCGTTTATACGTAAAATGTTCGGTAATAGCTTGTCGCAAATCATTCGATGTTTTTAAATCCTCTCTATGCGCTAAAAGTAGTCGCGCTTTACATCTAAATCTATTAAAAATAGTATTTATTATAACATCTTTTAATTCATCTACAATATCTACATCATCATATCGTCTTACAATATTATCGCAAACATGAAGGAATGCGTTTTTCTTGTGTTCTTCACATTTGAAACATGGAATCGAATCTAATTCTATTTTAAACAATTATTGTAGTTTTGCAGCAGTATTTGCTGTCATTGTTGGTTGTGTTTGTTTATTGTTAACTAAATTTAACAATTGGAATAATTGATCTAATTTTTCCGGATTTGATTGGTTATTAATTACTTATTAATAATTCTCTTTCTTTAACTTTTAATACATATAATATATTATATTAATTATATATATTGTTAGTTTTGAATAATAAAAATAATTGTTTGTTTACTCAAACTATCCAAATAATGGAAATTACAATTAATGCGAATGGGTACCCTACGCAGTGGCGGTTTCAAGAGAGGGTAATGGAGTAATGCCTGCTTGCTCCGGGGTTTTGTAGCGATGAGTTGATGTTGTCGCACTAGAAGTTAATACTCGCCAATTGAATTGATTTTCAATAAATCTAATTAATTCATTTAACAGCTGTCGAATCCTACCGACTGCGCCAAATTTATTGATTGGTTTTAATAATTGATTTTTAAAATATTTGTAATTTATTTAATGAACGATGGTTACAAGGTAGTTAACAGACTGTCTATAATTACGCGTGTCTGTTATTTTATATAAGATAAAACGCGATAAAATGTGTTTAAAAATATGCATATTGTGTGTTACATGATACATGGATAGGCGATTTACAAACTTGCCCGAATTACAAATGTTTGAGCACGTTTGCAAACCGTGTGTAGGGGCTTTTAGACAAATGCCGATGTCAATATTTGTCAAAATACTTAGAACTGCACGTTTTTTATTATGTCATACAAAAATATAACATATTGTTTCAACTTAAATGTACCTTATTTGTCATTTAAATTTATCAATTATAATTTGATTTGTTAATTATTATCTTATTTTATTTAGAATAGGACAAGTTTATAAGTTTGGTCTTTTTTATTTTAAAAAGGTTTTATTTTTTTGCAGTCGTAAAATATATTATCATGACAGCCGTACTCCATATTGAAAATTTATGGCTTTTTTACTGACCTTGAAATAATCATCATCATCATCATCATCATCATCATCCGACCATTTGCGTCCACTGCTGGACATAGGTCTCCCGTAACTTAATATATCCTTGCCGATCCTGTGCTGCCTCTAACCAGTTGGTCTTTATCCGTTTGATGTTATTGGTCAATTTGGTTGGTGGACGACCTCTGTTTCGGTAGGCATCTCTGCGTGGTCTCCACTTTAGTATTCTCTTGGTCCAGCGGTTATCCGAAAATCTCGCCACATGTTTGGCCAAGTCCTATTTTAATGTTGTTATACGGGTAGCGTCCCTCATTCTGGACCTCTCCCTTATTACGTTATTTGGGACCCTGTCTCTTAGTGATATTTAAAACCATAAAATGCTAAAAGTTTAATATAAACTATCAAATAATATTTTTTTATTAAAAAGTTTTAAGTTTTTTTGTTGGAAGTTGTTCTACGTATCAGTATCCTATCATGTATTTTTTTTTTAGAAATTTCTTAATTATTTAATTAACTATTTGGTTTAAAAAGAACATGTTATATATCACCAAACGCGGATTTCAATTTGCTATCTTTTGGTATACCAGCGGTGGTTAGAAATTTTTTCTTAGATCGTTGTTATTTATTCCATATTCCAAACAAATAACATAACCGGTAAATTTTTCCAACGCTTTAAAACGTTAGAAAAAATCCTTTTTTATGTTGTTTGTTTGTTGTTCGAAATAAAATATATATATATATGTATATATATATATATATATATATATATATATATATATATATATATATATACAACATGCAAGACCATTTTAGATACGCAACGCAACATGCAAGATCACAAAGAACTTACGAAGTCGTGGTCTCGTATGTTCTATATACGCAACGCAACATATGAAACCATGGTGAAGGCGCCAAAATATATGTGATCTTCTATAAGCGTGACCAGCTCTTTGGTGGGTTGCTTGTTTAGCAATGATAGAAATTTGTGACCGCCTACTATTTTCTTTCGTTATTGCAACGTTTTATATTAATTCAATTTGCATCAATTAGTTTTGATTAAATTTTTATCCTGTGCTGCAATATGCTGATTAATTAAACAAAACACGCAGTACTATTTATTTTTATTAGAATAATCCTTAATTTTATTTTATTACCTAGCGACGGCAAGTGGCATAATAGAGATATTGTTAGCATTATATTGTTTGAAACATCTGCTGCTTAAGCAGGCTATTGAACTGGCATGACTTTGAGATAAACACAAATTCACGGTGCTGTAATATAGTATCATTATATTATTAATTACTGCTTTTACTTATTGTTTTATTGCGCGTTAATATCATACAACACTACATCAATCACAATAGTTTTCAATAATCAATATAAACTTTTTAATTATAATGTAAGTATCATGAATGTAACCTAATTAACAAATTTATTTTGCAGTTTTTAATAATAAATATTATATGAAAAAATAGTTTTTGTAATTTAATATGCAAAATTGTTCTATTTAATTGAAATTTATTTAACAAAAATTTTTAAGTATGCAGATTACAAAATATACAATAAGTAAACTTTTACTTCTACATTGTTTGACAAGTTAAATTAAATGCATGCATTTAAAACTAACTGAATTAAATAGTAATGATCTGGCGGCTTACTTAAATAAGTAAGCCGCCAGATCATTACTATTTAATTCAGTTAGTTTTAAATGCATGCATTTAATTTAACTTGTCAAACAATGTAGAAGTAAAAGTTTACTTATTGTATATTTAACGTTTAGTTATTTACTTGTTTACATGTGTATTTGTTTAGTTGGTTACTTCTTTACTTGTTTATTTGTTTACTTGTTTACCTGTTTACCTGTTTACCTGTTTACCTGTTTACCTGTTTACCTGTTTACCTGTTTACCTGTTTACCTGTTTACCTGTTTACCTGTTTACTTGTATACTTGTTTACTTGTTTATTTGTTTACTTGTTTACTTGTTTACTTGTTTATTTGTTTACTTGTTTACTTGTTTACTTGTTTACTTGTTTACTTGTTTACTTGTTTACTTGTTTACTTGTTTATTTGTTTACTTTTTTATTTATTTAGTTGTTTACTTGTGTAGTTGTTTACTTGATTACTTGTTTACTTGTTGTTCTGTTTAGTTGTTTATTTGTTTACTTGTTTGTTTGTTTAGTTATTTACTTGTTTAGTTGTTTACATGTTTAGTTGTTTTGTTGTTTACATGTTTAGTTGTTTTGTTGTATACTGGTTTACTTGTTTATTTGTTAACTTGTTAACTTGGTAACTTGTTAACTTGTTTATTTGTTTATTTGTTTACTTGTTAACTTATTTATTTGTTTATTTGTTTACTTGATTACTTGTTTACTTGTTTACTTGTTTATTTGTTTACTTGTTTACTTGTTTACTTGGTTACTGGTTAACAAATTTAGTTGTTAACTTGTTTACTGGTTTAGTTAGTTTGTTGTTTACTTGTTTACTTGTTTATTTGTTTCACACAAACAACTGTATAACGAAACAAATAAATAACTATATTATGTGTATGTTGAGATAATTTAAAATAAGTAATTTATCCGCCGTCGGACCATTACACCTTAATCCAGTTAACATATTTTAAGTTTTAATCTTAATGCATTCAATTTAATTTAAAACAAGTTATCTTGTAATAGTGATCAGTCAGATTATTTGAATACTAAATCTTTGTATCTATTGATAGCTTATTTTAAACGGTGCAATAATATAAAATAAGAAATTCAACTGCCGACGGATAAATACTATAAAGTTTAGATAATATTAAATGTTACATTATAGAAAAAATGTTTAGTTAAATACTTAAAAAATTGCAATTGCAAATTAATTAAACTATTATTATGCGCAAAAAAGGTTTATACTTAATAAGTGAAAAAAAAACAATAAATACAATAAATAACAATAAAAGATTACAGAATAAATTGTTTACTTGTTTTTTTGTTTACTTGTTTACTGGTTTACTTATTTAGTTGTTTATTTGTTTACGTAATTACTTGTTTACTTCTTTGCTTGTTTACTTGTTTGACTATTACTTGTTTACTTGTTAACTTGTTTACTTGTTTTGTTAGTTTGTTGTTTAGTTGTTTAGTTGTTTCCTTGTAAACTTGTTTACTTGTTTTGTTAGTTTGTTGTTTAGTTGTTTAGTTGTTAAGTTGTTTACTTGTTTACATGTTTACTAGTTTATTTATTTAAATCTGTACTTGTTTAGTTATTTGTTTACTTGTTTACTTGTTAACGTGTTTGCTTGTTAACTTGATAACTTGATAACTTAATAAATTGTATATTTATTTACTTGTTAACTTGTTTACTAGTTTACTAGTTTGCTTGTTAACTTGTTAACTTGATAACTTGTTTATTTGATTATTTGTTTACCTGTTCACTTGTTAACTTGCTTATTTCTTTGCTTGTTTATTTGTTTACTTGTTTACTTGATTACTTGTTTACTTGTTTACTTGTTTATTTGTTTACTTGTTTACTTGTTTACTTGTTTACTTGTTTACTTGTTTACTTGTTTACTTGTTTACTTGTTTACTTGTTTACTTGTTTACTTGTTTACTTGTTTACTTGTTTACTTGTTTACTTGTTTAATTAATTGTTTTCTTATTTACTTGATTACTTGTTTATTTGTTTCACACAAACAACAGTACAACAAAACAAATAAAATGCATTCAATTTAATTCAAAACAAGATATCTTGTAATGTGATCATTCAGATTAATTGAATAATGAATTTTTGGGTTTATTAAAAGCTTATTTTATGCGGTGTAATAATATAAAATAAGAAATTCAACTGCCGACGGATAAATACTACAAAGTTTAGATAATATTAATTGTTACATTAAAGAAAAAAATGTTTAGTTATATACTTAGAAAATTGCAATTGCAATTCGATTAAACTATTACTATGCGCAAAAAAATATTACAATTAATAAGTGAATAAAAATAAAATAAATAACAAGAAAGAGTTATAGATGAAGCATGTTCAATTGTTTACTGGTTTACTTGCTTATTTGTTCACTTGATTACTTGTTTACTGGTTTACTGGTTTACTTGTTTATTTGATTACTTGTTTATTTGTTTACTTGTTTACTTGTTTACTTGTTTACTTGTTTACTTGTTTACTTGTTTACTTGTTCACTTGTATACTTGTTTACTTGTTTACTTGTTTACTTGTTTATTTGTTTACTTGTTCATTTGTTTACTTTTTTACTTATTTTGTTGTTTACTTGTGTAGTTGTTTACTTGATTACTTGTTTACTTGTTGTTCTGTTTAGTTGATTATTTGTTTACTTATTTATTTGTTTAGTTATTTACTTGTTTAGTTCAAATAATTAACAGTATTATGTGTTTTTTGAGATAAAATAAAATAAGTAATATCCGCCGTCGGACCATTACTGCTTAATGCGGTTAATATGTTTTAAGTTTTAATATTAATTCATTTAATTTAATTCTAAGCAAGTTATCTTGTATTAAATAATAATTTAATTAATATTGGATTGTTGTATTTATTGAAACCATATTAAACGCAGCGTAAAAATTATAAAATAAAAAATTTAACTGCTACTTAAAAAACAAATTTTTTATTTGTATACTTAGACAATTGCATTTTCAAATTAAATAATCAATTAACATGCGCAAAAACGGTTTACACTTTTTACAAGTGAAAAAAATATCAATAATAATTTCTTCACGCTTATATACGTAGATTGATACCTAGCATAAAAGTGTTTTTAATTGTACTACATTTATTGTGATATAATAAGAAATAAATCCATCCATCATAATTTAAAATAAAATAATGTAAAATAAAATAATAGTAGCCAATACAATTATCATTACAGCGAAAATAAGTTAAAAGGATGCTGTAATATCCAAAAGAAACGGTCTACTACAAAAAATACACATACCGTTTCCCCTTTTATTGATGAAGGTTGAGTGAAGAAGTTAATATATTCCTGTCTTTAAATGCTTCGTTTTATACTAACTAATATAATTATATCGCATTTAATGTAAAATATTACATTATATTAAATGCAACTTGATTTGTTAATAGTATAAAGAAGATTTAAATTTAAAAAAAAATTGCTTGCTTGTCTAATAAATTAATTGAATGATTGGTATATTTAAATTTGTGTGATGGCATTTCATTCAGAATTGAGTAAAATAAAATTACAATGAAGATAAAGAATTGTATTATGTAATAGGTTAGGTATTTACAATCATAACATTTTGCTTAACAAGCAACGTTGGCCATGAAAATAAAATAATGGGCGTGCGTTATTTGTTCTATCGGCCAGCCTACAACAAATTAAAACCTGTTGTAACTTTTTTATTTAAGAGTGTAAATGAAAGGTACAGTTAGCTTTCTGCTACAAATTTGATTTTCTATATATATGTTCAATAATTAGAAAAGTATAAAAGTGACTTTGCATGTTGCATTGTAAATATATATATATAAATATATATATATATATATATATATATATATACAGGGTGTAGATTAATTGGCGGATAAACGCCAGGTAACTTTATAGATCGTGCCAAAAGGAAACGAAAATCTTAATTCCAAAATGCTGAAAAACTCTTCGTTTGGCCTCACGAGGTCCTCAAAGTTTCAATTTTGTCAATACAAATATTGTTTTAATTGCGTATATTATGTACCAATTTGCTTTCTTTTTTAGTATAATAAAAATTACTAAGTTTATTGAAACTTAATAATAAAAAACATTGAAAAATGTGCAAATTACTTTTGAAGAATAAATCAAATTTAAATTAAAAATACGCTTGGCAACGTAGCAAAATTTTTAATAAAATTCAAATTATAAAGTAGGCAATGCAATAAATGTCAGGGGGTCAATTCTGATCTCCGGTGACTTTTGTCATCAGTGACTTTTAAATTCAAATAAAATTCAATTTAAAATTATGATATACTTTATTCTTTTGATAATCATTAATTTAAAATTGTGTGAGGTTGCACATTGACGACACATACCGCATTATTAAATTATGAATGGTGTTTTGATGCATTTGCGAAATATAGTATGTTGCGTTCGTCTAGTATGCGGCGGTCTGCCTTATGTCTGTCTCGGATTAACAACTACTACGTTGCCATGTCAATCCCGTGACCACCCTTGACAAAAACCATCGGTGACTTTTGTCGTTGCACCATGCGGCTAAAATGCGTTTTCAAAATAAATGTGTGAATCCAGCAAATAGGTACTATAATTATTATTGAATTATAGAACAATTTATACATTGCAGCTGATACAACTATTATAAATTATTAGATTCTGTCATAAATAAAAATATTAATTATTTCAATGCACAATTGATTGTTTGAAAATATATTTAAAATAATTGACATGAATATAGCAACTCTGACAGATTTAACATTTAACGCCGGCTTGAGAACGTCATAAATTCGATATCGATACGTGCTGTAAAGTGTTTAGAAGTAAACGGTGGCCAATTTGAACATTTGTAGTTTATAATAAAAAATAAAATTTGATGTGTATTAAATTGCCTATTTTATGTGTATTAAGTTGCCTACATTATAGGTTTGAATTTAGTAAGTTTGCAACGTTGCCAAGCGTAACAAAACTTTGAAGACCTCGTGAGGCCAAACGAAAAGTTTTTCAGCATTTTGGAATTAAGATTTTTGTTTTCTTTTGGCACGATCTATAAAGTTACTTGGCGTTTATCCGCCAATTAATCTACACCCTGTATATGTATATACACACAGGGTGTTAGACAAAAAACGTACGGCTGAATATCTCCGTTATTTTTTAACCGATTTATATGATTCAAAAACTATTTTAAATGGTTTTTTGAGTATTATAAAGACAGGTACACACATATTTGTTTTTATTTTTAGTATAGTTGCTATGGCAACCAACTTTATTTTTTTTAATTTTTTTAAATGACAACATACATTTTTTATTTTATTTTTTAAATCTTTGTGTAAAATAAAAATATACTTTTATAACAAAAATTTTTGATAAACATAAAAAATTTATTATTTGTTTTTTTATTTAAAATATTCGTAATTAAATAGTTGGCGTTGAAAATAAATAATGTTTATTTTTTTTCATAACATTGAAACAAAAAATTAACATTTTTAAAAATTAAAAAAAAAAATTATATTTTAAAATTGTAATTTTTTAAGTTACTATATTATGCATAATAACATAAAAACACTCAAAAAATTAACATTTCTTATTTTCAATGCCAACTATTCAATTACGATCATTTTAAATAAAAAAGAAATATTATGTTTTTTAAAATTATCAAAAATTTTTGTTATAAAAGTATATTTTTATTTTGAATTATATTAAAAATATTATATAGATTTAAAAAAATAAAATAAAAAATGTATGTAGCCATTTAAAAAATAAAGTTGGTTGCCAGCAACTATACTAAAAATAAAAATAAATATGTGTGTACCTGCCTTTATAATACTCAAAAAACCATTTATAATGGTTTTTGAATCATATAAGTCGGTTAAAAAATAACGGAGATATTCAGCCGTACGTTTTTTGTCTAATACCCTGTATATATATTTTTAAATTACTCCCCCAAGACTAGTTGGCTGGAAACGCGTTTGTTAATTAAGCTATTTAATCTATTACAATAATTTGTTTAACTGTACATGTCATATATCATCGGGTCATAAATTTCAAGAGCTATCGAATGGTGTGCTTATTCATTTTTTTTATCATTAATAACCGAGCAAATGCATTTTTAGTCAAAATAGTTTTGTTGGTGGGGTTTGTTGGTGTCTTCAGATCGGTTAATGTTTGAAACAAAATGCAAAAACAAGTTTCAATATTATTTTCTATTATTTTGAGAAATTTGGAGAATATTTTAAAAAGCAATTATTAAATTAAAGTAATTAATTTATCGGTTTTTTAAATGTACTATTATATAATGCATTTTTTTTAAATTTTTGAATAAATTGTAAAAACACTTCTATTAATAAAACGTGTTAGAAATAAAAGTTCATTCAAATACGCCTGTCACTTTGATTCATTTTATGGCTGTTAAAAAAAGTTTGTTTCTTAGTTTTCGTTTTAAAAGTTTATTTCTATAGTGCTTGTTATAATGCTTAAAAATTTCATTCTTGAATATTATAATGCTGTATTATCATGGAACTTGTATGCTAATGATTAACTATTTATTTAATCATACTTCAAATGGTTTTAAAAATTAATTATATTATTATTAATTAATCTATCATGTACTTTAAAACGTCTAAATATTATTATGCAAACCTCACTTTTTAAATAGTTAATAATAAAAGTTTTGAAATTCACCGCCCATCACTTATAAACAAAAATATTACCATGGAGGTTGATAATTATGTATATATTTTTATTTTATAAATATGTAGCTATAAATATAATATAAAAATACACGAATGCATAATAATTAATTACCAGCTGTTAGTTGTGTAATAAATAATTATAAAACGCCAATTATATATATCATTTAAAAATAGTTGTTTAAAATACAAGTGCGTACAGCGAGACTTTGCTTGTGTTTTAAGACCTCGAGTCACTAATTGTGATTTACGCACGTATGTTATAAAATTTTATACAATAGAATAAAAAAAAAATAAGTACTATAAATAATAGTTGATTGATATTAATTATATTTGTCAATGTAAATAATAACGTATTTAAAAATGATATTGACAAATTTGTTTGATTGTTGTTAAAATGTCTCAAGTTTGTTGGCAAATGTAAAGTATTTAATAGTGATGCTACCGGAACCGGACCCAGATCTGGTATCCGAAGCATCCGGCCAACATTTAAAAGATTCGATTCCGGTCGGATTCAGCCGGATCCAATTTTTTTTTAATAAATGAATTTAATGAAAGTAAAATAAAAATACAAAAAAAAACAAGTGAAATTTATTAATAAAATGTAAACAGAAAAATAATAAAATATAAAAATAATAATAATAAAAATAAATATATATAATATAATAATAATATTAATAAATAATAATTAAAATATTATAATCAATATTATCAATAATACTTAAATTATAATGTAGGAATATTAATTTTTCTCTATGAGTTGCGGTCAGTAAAATTTTTTTTTTATAGACATTGCCAGTTTGAAAAAATAGTCTTTTGCTGAAGACGTTGGATGCTGGCGCTGATAAATATTGATTGTTTTTTATATTTTTATGGATCCGGCCGGATCCGGTTGGATCAGGTCTTGGGTTCGGTTCCGCTCCGGTTTCGGTTTTTTTTGTAGGTGATAGTTCCGGTATCCGCCCAAAAAGTGGATCCGGCGGCATCACTAATATTTATTTTATAAAAAGTGTTTCCTGAAGATTAATTTTACACAATATCGTAGAAAAATATTATTATGTATCGGTTTCATTTATATATTGAACCAAAGAAGTACGTGTATTTTATTAAAAATTAATAGTATTTATTAAAAAGTACGTTAATTTTCAGTCAATCAACTACTTAATAGTACTTATGTATTTTTTTCATAGGTTTATGAACAGTTCATAGATCAATGAAAACGTACGTTAATTCAATGTTGTAGTAATATTATTACATTCTAACCACAACAATGTAACGCACAGTAGATGATTGTAAGCGGCACGCTCTTTATACAAATATCCTGTCTAGAACGTGTACGCAAGACTGTTTGCTTTACATTTTAACTAATAAGCATTATATCAGTAATGCTTGCGTCAGTTGTGCACTGGAAGAAACGTTCGGTAAATCCATTAAATATAAAATGCTGATGTAAATTCAAATTAATATTAAGATGATTTTATATATTAAAGCTTACTTCCAGTGAGCCGCTACACGCCATATAAAAATCTGTATCTGTAGATACAATAGTCAGTTTTATGTAATTCTAGTTCTAAGCTCTAAGCTAGTTATAAGTTCTTTTATTTTAAGATACTTATTTAGTTCTAGTGCATATGTGCACATTTCAAAAAAAGCGTTAAAATAAACGTATAATAATAAATAATAATCGAAAGTAAAAATAGTTAAGTGCCACCTGAAGCTCAGAGAAACAATTAAGATAATGGAAGAATAAATACCTTAAAGGAAAATAATAAATAAAAGATAAAAGATAAACATACGTAACAAGAAAATTGCCGCATCTGTACAATACCCCGAGCATCATCAACTGAAGCAGAGTGTGGCTGATAGAAGACTTTCAAATTTAATAGATGCTTCTACTGTAAGAAAAACTTTAGAACTTGCAGAAGTAATCTCAGATGTGCTTAGAGTACAAGCACTAAATGTTTTTATAACAATAAAAATCCAGATTAAAGCTTGTAATCCCAATTTGTTAGAACAAGCAATGGAATTAGCTAGGACAAAAGAAAGAGAATTGCTTAGTCACAGAGATTCTGCTAAATATTTTAATTATCAAATTTGTAACACAGATAGGGAAACATGTTTTAAGTGCAATAAAATAGAGCATTTAGCAAATGCATGCTATAGTAAAGTAAAAGTAAATAACTTAGAAGTAAAACAAAGTAGAAATGAACAAAAGGAAGGATTTTTCAATGAACCGTTTCATACGTTAGGTTTGACATATGACCCTGAATATAAAACGAATGATCATATCTTTGATGATACATACAGATCTAAAAATAAAATGCTAAATATTCCAGCAAGAACTGAGATTCTTGTGGAAGCTAAAGTAGAAAACATAATAAGTTGTTCTGATGTAATAATTGATAAACAACAAATAGAACCTGGTGTTTATATAAGCAATTGCGTAACAAAAGTAATCAATAATATATGTATTATATTAGTAATAAACATTAACGAAGATGATTTCTTAGTGAATGAAATTAAAGTAAACAGTAAAAAATATAAAAGTGTAACGGTTAACGTATGTGAAACAGAAAATTAAACAAATGTGTAACAAACCAATTAGCAAGAACTGATCTATTATTAAATTCTTTAAGGTTAGAACACCTAAGTAATGAGGAAAAAAAGACATGTAATCGATATTTTCAAAGAATATGAAGATGTATTTTTTGTTAAAGGAGATAAACTTACTTGTACTGATGTTGTTTATCACAAAATACCAACAAAAGAAAATATAAGTTCTATAAATGTTAAGCCGTATAAATTACCATTTAAATACAGAGACAAAATAAAAACACAAACAAAAAACATGTTAGCGATAATGTTATTTGCAAAAGCAACAGTCCTTGGAATGCACCTCTGATTGTTATACCAAAAAAAAAATGGATGCTAGTGGAGTACAAAAATACAAGTTAATAATAGATTGTAGGAAATTAAATGAAAACACCGTTGGCGACTCGTAAAAATGTTTTATGAATATAGTTGGATCTCTAACAGAGACAGAAAGTGGAAACCATACATACTTACATTTCAAGACGACAAAATTTGTAGAATTTATTTCAATAAGTAACCAGGAAGCAACTACTTTTGCTGACAAACTAATTACTAATATTATTTGTAGACACGAAAACCCAGAATGTATTCTCACTGATCAAGAATCTAACTTTCTCAGCAAAATATGTAGAAACACTTGTAAATTACTAAATATAAAGAAAATAAATACTTGTACATATAGACCTCAATCAAACGGTACATTAGAAAGATCTCATAGAACTCTGAAAAAGTATCTAAGACACTACATAAATAAAGATCAAATTAACTGGGATAAACTATTAAGTTATGCGATGTTTACTTATAGTACAACTCCGCATACAGCTACAAAATGTACACCATATGAATTGCAATACGGATCAAAATCTAGATTACTAAGTGCTATTACAAATAAACCACTGGAAATCAAGTATTCGTATGATGATGATGATGATGATGAGAGTCCCGTAGTTTTGCCAGAAGCACTTTAATAGAAAGAAAAAAGAAATCAAACATTCAATACGATAAGAATATAAATGAAACAACTTTTGAAATTGGCGATAAAGTATTATTATACAACGAAGCCTTAACAAGAGGTAGGAGTAAAAAATTAGATTTCTTATAGATAGGACCGTACGTTGTAACATCGATTGATTCAAAAGTAAATAGTACAATAAAAAAAAGGTAAAAAACTTGCAAAAGTACATAATAATAAATTAAAGCATTATTTTGAATATTCCATTTCCAGGTATATAATAGCTCTTATCATGTACATCATTTATGCCAAAGAAATACCTAATTACGAACAAGTTAGTTACATAAATTGCCCAGGTTCGAGGGTTGCTATTTATGTATTAAGAATAGAAAGAACAAATAAATGAATTTTATCAAAAATATTTTTATTGCTTTTTAAAATAATTGCTTTTAAGATGTATCCACTTTTGCATGCGATTGAACCACCCTTCAAAGCACTTTGTCTAGTCAGAAGATGATAGCTCCAAAACATGCGTTTTGAAGGCCTCAACCGCATCTTCGGGCAAAAAATTGTTGTCCACGCAGTTTATCATTAATTACTGGGATAAAAAAAAATCATAAAGTGCCAGGTTGGGGCTGTAAGGCGGATGACCCATTAATTTAATCTTTTGTGTGTCCAAATACTTGTTTGTTTCATGTGAAGTGTGTTAGCTTGCATTGTCGTGATGCAAAATGATTTGTCGTTTTGGGTTGTTGTCTCTCAATTTACCAAAAACTTCAAGCAAACAAATGGTCGTATACCACGCTGAATTAACCTTTTTTTTGATTTTCTTAAGTAAGCTGAAACACCCAAACTGCCGATTAGCCTTTTCTTTCTTATATGCATAAATCCACGACTTGTCAATTGTGACGATGTAATATACGGCTTTGGATGCATCACAGTTGTATTTTGTAATCATTTTACGGCACCAACCGACACGAGCATTTTTTTGAGCATTTGTCAACAAATGTGGAATCTAACGTACACACAGCTTCCGAACAGCTAAATGTTTGTGCAAAATTTTATGTATGCTGGTCATACTAATGCTTAAACATGTCTCGATTTCACAATATGTCACATGACAATTTTTTTCAATTAGTTTTCGCACAGCATTGATATTTTCCGGCACCACAACCGATTTTAGACGACCTTCTTTAACTTTGTCCGTGAGCAAACTACGGCCACTTTTGAATTCAGTGTACCAGCGATATACAGTGGCTGTGGATGGCGCTTTATTGCCAAAAGTTGAATTCAGTTAATTGAAGCACTGTTCTTGAGTTAGACCACGTCGAAAGTCATAATAAAACATAACTCAAACATTTTTGAGTCAGATTTTACCTGATAATACCAGTGTTGTATTATGAACATTTAGGAACTTTAAAATTATATCATGACCTGTGGACAATAATTACGTACATAGATTTTAAAAGTTTTGATTCTAGATTTGATCAATTAGAACGTTACTATTTAAAAACCATTGCTTATTGTAATAACGTACACACTAATTATAAGCATGGTAATTATAAATACTTTTCTCAAAAGTCATGTGAAAACTTTAAACAAGTAACCAATTAGAAATAATCAAAAACGAAATTAGTATCTTAAGACAGTTAATAGAACACAAACGTATACAAAAACGTGGATTAATAAATGCTGTAAGTGCAGTATCAAAATATTTATTTGGAACTTTGTACGAAAGCGATGCTAATTATTATTATTATTTGATGATTGTGACCTCTACTACGTGATAATTTATGTAATGAAATAACAAAACAATTTACTACGTTTTTTATGACAAATTTACTCTTACTCTTACATTACTAGTTTCGGCTTTACTAAAGCCTTCTAAAGATGAAATAAGTAATATGAGCATGCTCATTACTGTAATCTTTTTTAATCAGTTTTTGTAACTCCGCCTTCCCACCTCCCCTTACTTTGTAGTTTAGATATTTACATATATATTGTTGTTGTTTATTCTTTAACTCATATTTATTATTTCATTTGCGATGCTAATTTTTATGATGCAAAAATAAAGATGTTTTCTGAAAACGAAGAATCTGTTGTAAAATTGATAAAAGATCAAGTGTCTATTGTTAAATCTACCATTACAAATTTTATTGAAACAATTGGTGATTTGAATTATAATGAACAGATATTGATGAAAAACTTTAAAAAATTGGAATTCTTTGTTGCTAATGAAAGAGAAATGTCTTTTAATTTTAGAACTCGTTTAGAAGAGCTTATCTCGATATATTTTATTATGTTTACACAATATCAATTTGAAGTTATGACTATAATAAACGCTATTATCGTAAAAATACATCCGGAAATAATCACTTCGACTAAATTAATGTCAGCATTAACAACAAAAATTCTCAAGTTCTAATGAATTTAATTAACATTTCTGTATTTTATAAGGATAATAAACTATAAATGTCTCACTAACTGACGAAACAGATTTCCATATTTACCATATGTTACCATTACTAAGTAATATAAGTTTGAATAGATTTATGTTTGTCCAACCTAGTATAGATTATTTAGTTTTAAGTATTAACAAACAAAAATACATTACTATGAATGAAGCAACATTTTACAAATGTAAATCGTTAACTAAAATACAATTTTTATGTAAAGAAGAACAACCTATTCATTTATCTTACAAAAATGAAATTTGGGCTGTTACTTTGCACTATGCCAACAAATATATACCGAAAACATGCGTTAAAAGAATAGTAGAAATTGAAGAACGTATTTGGACTAAGTTAAAAACATCGAATACTTGGATTTAAACAATACCAAGTACAGATAATATATATTATAAATATTTTTAATGTATTTTATTAACAGATTAATAAACCTATGAACTAATTGATAACTAGTATTAAGTCGTTCATAGAGTTATGAATGTTTAATAAATTTTATTATTAAATAAATAAATTTTTGAGGTTAGGATATTTTAATAAAACTTATATATACTTTATTGTGCTGATTTAGTTATGTATTTTAATTTTTATTAAGACCGGTTTCGGCTGTTAGGCCATCATCAGTTTTTTCTTTTCACAGATGTTGATGATGGCCTAGCAGCCGAAACCGGTCTTAATAAAAATTAAAATAAGTAAATCAGCACAATAAAGTATATATAAATTTTATTAAAATATAGTAACCTCAAATATTTTAAACTGTGCAATAATCAGAAACAAATACTAAAAATAAATAAATCTACGAAATACATTTATAAATAGTATTAAGACGTTTATAGAGTTATGAATTTGATTAATAAATTTTTATAATAAGTTAATAGAATTATGAACTGTTCATAAATACTATTAAGTCGTTTGTAATATAATAACTTATTAACTGTTATTTATTAATACTATGTATGAGTTTATAAGACTATGAACGCCAATTGATAGAAGTTATGAACTATTGCATAAATACAATTAACTTTTTCATAAATACTATTAACTCGTCTATTAAAGAGTTAATTTATGTACAAATATTATTGTACTATAGTATAATAATAGTAATTAAATTTTTTTAATCAATATTTTTATATTGTTTGTGTTCAGAAACTTGCCCTTCTACCGATCTAAAAATATAATACCAGTTTTGTTTGAATTGTACGTTCAGGTAAAGAAGAACTTTATTCTGTTACATGTGAAAGTGTTAAGATCAACTTTTCGTGGCCATGCTGACATGTAATATATAATTAACAAATATATAAATATTTTTTATTATTACAATATATTTTAGATATAAGAGGAATTTATTTGTTCATAATACTACACTATGCTTTTCTTCAGGTAAGTTTGAATCTGTTTTTAATTAAATAAGCTCTCACAATAGAATAAATTTAATATTATTACAGAATGGCGCAGACAAATTTATTCATAAAGATTTAAAGTTTCTATGTTTAATACCAATTATTATAATAACTGGAATTGTTTTAACAATATCCACTATTGTTTTAACAATATTTTGGGTATACAAAAAGATAGTAGAAATTATACTCTACTTACAAATTGGAAATGATTTTAATGGGCTAATAACTGGTTGTAATGCAATTGCTGCTTTGAGTAATGTGGGTGATGAATCTATAAGTGTTTTAATAGAATTCGAGAGCAACAAAACAAGTGAGGAAATATACAATGATTTTTATAAAAGAATACAAAATGTTCTTAATGATGAAAGAGTAGATAGAAAAATGATTTCATTAAGAAAAGATTTTATGGGTTATAAATATTATCATGAAATTCACGACATCGTGGTTGAAGATATTTTATACAAATTAAAATTAAAACCTGAAATGAGTAATAAAGATGTATCTGAGTTTACAGAAAAAACGTTAAATATACCTTTGCCAAGAAACAATGACTTTAATTGGGATTTACATTTGGGTACAAACCCGATAAAAACTGGTTCTAAAAACACCTACATGTTTATAATCAGGTTGCATCATGTCTTAGCAGATGCATTAACTACGTACAACATCTTATCAAATTTATTAGGCAAATTAGATGACAACAACACGCAATATGCACAACACTTCAGTGAAAGAATGGTGAAAAAACAACATTCCAAAACAAAAATAAAATATATATTTCCCAATAATAAATCAATCTCAAATATTATATCTGGCAATAATATACATAAAAATAGCTATTTTGTGAATTATGCTGAAAAAACTACTAATTACGTCAGAAAAATCAGAGAAATAAAATTAAAGTTAGGTGTTTCTTTTTTTCATGTTCTTATGACAGCTTATTCTGCATCACTTGCAGAATATTTTATCAAATACACTCCAACAAATAAATCAATACCAGAAAAATTACTAATGGCAGTTCCAAAACAAAACCAACAAAAACGTTACGCAAAATTGTGCTCTAATATATCCTACCAAAAATGTTGTAACGATTTTAGTTGTTTCTTATTTTACTACCCAGTTGTGCCGACAAATAAAACTGGTATTAATGTAAAAGATTATTTACTAGAAAGACTGAATTTAATTAAAACTGAGCTGGATGATGTTTATTCACACCTTGATTTTGAAGTAAGTTAACATTCTCATTAAGACATTATTTATACTTACTTATATATTTTAGAGTAATTATATTTTATTTAAAACTTATGGAGAAGTTTTAACATATAAAATGTTATGCAAAAGTTTTGGCAATACTACCTACACGTCAGTGATGAGTATTTTACCGATAGGACCTAAATTGAAAATGTTTAATGACGATACATTAACTAATTTATATTTTTATATTCCAGCTAAGAAATTTTGTGGTAAAATTACTTAAACTTTATTTATTTGTATTTTGTTAATTATTTTTTGTTTTAGGACTTGCGTTCACTTCAATTACATATGATAATAAATTGAATATTGCTCTTCAGGGAAATAAAGATACCATGAAGAGTTATGATAATGTAAATGAAATTTCTGTTGGATTGTTTAAATATCTTGATATTTTGTATAAACAAATCCAAAAAGTTGAATGATGCATTCTGTGTTGAATGTAAACATAATGTTAAGTCTTCTAACAATTTAATTTAAATATAACTTTAGAATACATACATCCTTACATATGTTCATACAGTTACATTATGTTCACTCTATTGAGACATAAGAGCGGTATAATGAAGTAATTGAACCAAACTCATTGACAAGAATAAAAGTTTATGATGTGTTAGAATAAAACTTCAATTTTAACTACGTATTTTTAAATAATATTAAAATTTTAGATAAGGTTAGGTTAAACTAAGAAAATTATTAGTACTAGTAAACTAGTAGATTTAACAAATTTATTAAATTGCAACCAAATGCTTTTCTTTAATGTTTTGTATGTAAAAAATAATATTTAGTAACATTAAAAATAAAATAAAATGATTTAATAAAAATTACTAGTTTCTCAAAATTGAATATTTGGATTTTATTCGCATTTTTTGTTTGAATTTATAAATTAAATTATATTGAAGACAGCCGAGTAAGTTAAATGTTTTTCAAACCATCCATTAAAGTATCCTCTATCGACATGCGACTGGAGAAAAGCATGGAGATAGAAAAAGAAGTTGATTCACCCTGACAACAAAGCGGAAAAGGGGAACCACCCACCTGGACAAAGCCCGGAAAGGAAGGCACCTCTTCAAACCCTCGTAAAAGATTCCGGGTTACATTGATGTAATTCGATACAACCTGCATCACTGTCATATGTAGCAACACTATGCCGCAAATTAGAAGTGAATCAAGATACAATAGCCATAATCCAAGAACCATAGATAATAAAATCCAAGGTTTGTACACTTGACAAACTTAAAAGAAATGTTTTAAAAAAACGGCAATTAATAATTAATATACAACGTAAATGGTGTGGTAGATGAGTGAGTTAGCGTTTGTCAGTTATATTAAACGCAAATGTTAATAACTGGGCGTAACACATTAAAAAAAAAATAAATATTAATTGTACTTTTTTAAATATTTTAGATTATATTAATTTTTTTTAGCTATTCTTAAAGTTAATATAATAGATGTAATTTTGTAATTTCCAAAGTATATTTTTTATTTGTATTTTTACTTTTTAAAATTATTAATTAATTAAGAATTAGTCAAATAAATGCCATGTAATTGATGATTGACAAATACTTAAATATAAAATAGTTTTGACTAACCATTAGTCGCAAGTAATCGACTAATTATAAATTTGTAATTGGCAATTGACTAATGACTAATCAATTTAATAAAATATTGTGATTAATGACTAATAACTGATTAGTTAGTCAGTTATTATTAATCAAACTAGTATTGACTAAATTGTTAGTCACTAACGCCAAACTCTGATACACACAAAATAAAACATAGGTCTCACTGAAACCCGAGGCTGGCCAAGTAGGCTGCCTTTTAAGACAACCTACCGTCGCGTTTAAATGTTAAAGTTTTATGTAAACCTAAAAGTATTGAAGAAATTGATAACTACGTAGGTAAGTTGGAAAAGTCTTTAACACAGGCATATAAAGACGCTTGTCCACTATAATCTAGTAGTGTGACAAACTCAAACGATTCAAAGCGGCCGCAAAGAAACTTTTCAATAAAGCAAAATACTTAGAACGCCAATCCGACTGGATGTCTTATAAAGACGATATGCTGCAACCCCACCCTCATTAGGAATGATTGGAACGCTCCACATTACTTTGTAAAAAAAATACGAGTATAACCATACAAAGCAACAGGACTGGACGGAATTTCCCGTTTCTTTTGCAATGAGGCAAGAATATATTATTCTCGGAATGGGACACTTCGGCGCCGCCGTTTCGGCGCCGCCGTTTCGGCGCGGCCGATTCGGCGCGAGGACACCTCGGCGCTGACCATTTCGGCGCCGGCCGTTTCGGCGCCAGAACATTTCAAATAAAACAAAAAAATATATATACACATTATAATAAAAATTGATTTGTTTTATGAGACATAACAAATAATGTATGATAAATAAAATATAAAATACATTTAAATTACATAACATATCAAACAAAAATTATACATAAAAATCAAAATATATGTACGTACATATTTAAATTGTCAAATATACAATATATATTATAATAAACATAATTTTGGCCCGCAAATAATTTATGGGTAATTAATTATCACTTTTTAATAATAGGTAATTACCTGAAAAGTATAAAGGATAATAATCTATTAAAATAAATAACTAAAAGAGGTAAAAATATAAAATAGTAAAAAATATCAAATAAATTTTTATGATTATAATATATATGTATATACTATGTTTAATTTGAATAGTTTTGGCGCCGAAACGGCCGGCGCCGAATTGGCCGCGCCGAAACGGCCGCGCCGAAATGGCGGCGCCGAAGTGTCCTAGACCCTATTATTCTAGCCCAACTGGTAAGAATCTATAGAGCACGTATTGCCTTTCGCTACATCTCTATAATATAGAAAAATGTTCTTACGCTGTTTTTTTCTGAAAACACTACAAAAAACTACGCCGATAGACTCAAACCAACACGCATACACTCAAGGAAGATTTACGGAGTAGGCTTAATAGCATAAGATATCAAATCGTAAGATCATTACATGATCAAATGTCTACCCTAGAAGTATTAATAGACAATAAAGGTGCATTTGACAAAACCACTTTTTATAAAATAAAAACAGCACTCTTGACACAAGCTGTTAATGCAACAATCAGTGGATAAATAAAACACATAAGTGCAGTAAAAATGGTTTTAACTTTCTACTCAAATCCAGATCTAGATCCAAATCCGTCAAATGTTTGTTTAAATGGCAATTTGTCTTTTTAGACTGAAGTAGAACGAACAGTTTTTTGTAGTATATGCATGTATTTGAACGCAAAAGAGTAATTTATTTCTGCTTAATTTAAAAGTTTTAACCTTAAATAAAACATTTAAAATCCACTTTTTTGTTTGTTTATGAGTTGGCGTTCTTTTAGAGCAAAACATCATGGCGTTAAATATAATGTTATCAACGTTGTTCATCATTTGAGAAGAGTTTTTACATTCTAGTAGCGATAGTGAGAAAAAAGAAAAAATTGTTGATTGGTCTATTCATAAAATGCCTATTTTAATAAAATCTATACATTTTTTGTTTGTATTTTTATGTCATATTTTGTTGTCAATTAATATTAATTATGTGTATTAAACAAGCTATTGATGTGTAACAACAGTCAATTTTTTGATTAGATTATCTACTATTGTTTTGTAAAAGTTTAAGAATGCCAAGATTTTCCAACGTGCTAATGAGGGTTGTAATATCAAAAGGTACAATCTCTACTGTTTTGAAATTATTGAGTTAGTGATGCTATCTTGTAGCAAATTACACACTCTACAACGTGATACTAAAGTTTTGTTTCATACAATACAATAAAATTGAAGCTTTGTTCATTATTGTTTTTATTTAGTTTAAAAAAAGACATTATGTAAGCTGTAGTTTGATATATTTTGATTTATTGATCAAATTAATTTAATTTATAACAATGTTTTATAAATACATAACTCAAAACGCACAAAAATCAGTTTTATGAATTACTGTAGTTGTGACAGTTTTTTGAAGTTTCTGAAAAATTGAAAACCTGAAAACCTTTTGAAACTACACGCCTAAGATGATCGATAACTAAATGATTTTGAAAGCAAAGTCATTTAGAGATATTGCTGGCATTGTAAACCGTATTGTTACAACGGTGGTAAGATGTTGGTCCAGATGGTCCGATAAAGGGGTCCCTAGATGACCGCCGTTTAAGACTTTTGGCTACAGAAACAAATTTTCAACAACTTGCTCAATTGCAATAGAATAGATAGAAGGTGCATTTCAATGTCATCTGTTTATTGCTGGATAAAACTTTCATTTTTGTAACTTTCTCTTACTCTACTTCATCTTACCCGCAGACTAAAGTGAAGAAACACAAGAGCAAATTGGGCTCAAGAATGGCATTATATTGTGTTTAGTGACGTGTTTCGATTTTGTTTGTAAGCCCACGACAATAGGAGAATCAGACATATGCACGGAGATTGCATAAATTTAACATTTTTTGTGGAACGTAACACAGCCCTCACATAAGAAGTAATAATAAGAGGTACAATATTTTATGATTGCAGATTACCTTTTGCATTTATTGATAATAACTTAAACGCAGCCAGTTACATTGCCAATGTGTTGAAGCGTGTTGCATTTTCATTTCTTTGTTCAAAAATAAGATTTTTTACTCTTATTTTTTAACAAGATAACGCACGCTCTCATTTGACAAAGGCTACAACACAGTTTTTTCAAAAGGCTACCATTGTTATCTTTTCATGGCTTGCCCGGTTGCCAGATTTGTCACCCATTGAGCATGTTAAGAATATGATTGGTAGAAGGCTGATTAATTTACCACACCAACCAAACAACTTGCAGCATCTTCGGCTGCAGATTTAGGAAGTTTGGAATAGTATACTGCAAAAAAAAGATTATTTGATTGATTATATGCTCCACCGTTTAAATAAGTGCATAACAATTCGTGGTAGAACAACTCATTGTTGAAAAAACAAAATTATTTTTGTTATTTTGTTTTAAAATTTTAATTATTTGATTGTTTCATCACTTTTGTAAATTTTTTATTAAAATTAAGCAACAATTTTTGTGTGTTGCGTATTTTATAAAAATTGGTGTACAGGGTTTTCAAAAAAGAATGTAAAATATTTAAGGGGGTGGTAGTACAAACCATAACAAACAAAAAATCTTGATAAACATGGGTTGTCATAGCAACGGTTTCAAAAATATGGAACATTATTAATTTTTATATATTTTTACAAAGAACAGAGTTATAGAAGATGTAGGCACTTTGCCTTCCTTCCATTTCCAAACAGGCACGACATCTTTGTTTGAAGGACAATCGTACTCTTTCTAAAACCCCCTTATTGGCTCGGATTTCCTGGCACTTTTCATTAATTTTTAACTGCAGCTTCACGAGGCTATTTACAGAAGTACAGGGTGATTATAAATGTTTGGGATTATGTAACTATCTAATGTACGTTTGTAGTCGCGGCTCGAGTTCGATAGAGTGCGGACGTGATACGCAGCGATGATAGTAGTGAACAATTAATTCGTTTCGCGTGACCGGACAAACAGGTGCTGAATAAGCACAATTACGAAAATAAAATAAATAAGTAGGTTACACGTGCGAGGTCAAGAGAAATGATAAGATTTCTTAAAAGTGGCAAAATACAACATTCACCACCGGAGGAGAGGAGGATCAAAACAGATGAAAAAGATCAAGTAGAGAAGAAAAGAGGGAGAGAGATAAACTCACCAGGAGAGACCCAAGAGACAAAGAGAATAAACGCCCAAACAACAATTCATAAATTGGGGGTAATGCTAAGAGAATTAAAAGAATTATATATAATACAAAAATTGAAATTAAAAAAATAACAAATCAAATAGTGGCAGTATTTGAAAAATTGGAGTTTGAAGAAAATCAAAAGAGAGAAGAAGAAAATAAGGAAAATAAAATAATGGTAGAAACGTCAACCCAGACAAACCAGTTGGAAACCAATATGTTTGTGAACGAACAGGAGATGAGAGAAATTAAAAACCAGGAAAATATGGAAAAAATAATGTACAAGGAATGGCGTGAAAAAGATTACGACCATGTAAAAATAGAAAAAAGAAACCCTATGATGGGAAGGGAAACCGACAAAGCGGTACTTATCAGTTTAGACGAAATAGGAAAAGAGAAAGGAATTCTAAAACAAGTAAAGGAGAAATATCCGGAGTTGATGGAAGAACAAGAAGAAGATAAAAACAACGAAACATCATACGTAGAAATCATAAAAAAGCGGAAAAAATGTGGGAAAGGTGCATATAATCAAAGAGAAGTATGAAACGGGAGAAAAAGCGGCTATAAATATGCTAGACGCTATTAAAAGAGTGCTGAACAAAGCAAATGAGCTGAACATCGAGGAAATTAATATTCCCATACCAAATGGAATTGCACCAAGAGAAGCAAGAAAAATTATGGAAATAGCGGGAAGAAGAACCAAGACGAAAATGAGAATGTGCATACCGTCACAACTACAAACTGCGCAAATAACTGGGGAAAAGAGACCTGAAACAGGAGCTATAGTGGTGAGCAAAGAAAGTGTAACATATGCAGATCTATTAAAACAGACAAAAATTTATATGAAAGGTACGACATTTAAAGAAATAAGAGAAACATAGAAAGGAAAGTTGCTATTAGTAACAAACGCAAATGAAACCGAAAAAGAAATAGAAAAAATAAGAGAAGGAATGGAAGGATTTAATACAAGAAAAGCGAGCAAAGAGCTAACAGGAGAACTGGTTATGATTAAAGGTATAAGTCCAAAGATCAGCAGAGAGGAGCTGATTGAAGAAATTAAAGGGAAAGTGGACAATAAAGAAATCGTGATTATATCACTAAAGAAAGGGTACAAGAAAATACAAACGGCCATAATTAAGATGGACAAAGACTCAGCGGAAAATATAATAAAAATAGAAAGTATAAACATAGGACTCATAAGATGCAGAACGGAAAGAGCAAAAGCAAATGAGAGCCAATGCTATAAATGTTGGATGAAGGGTCACGTAGCGGCGAAATGCAGAGGGGAAGACAGATCGTCGTTGTGCATAAAATGCGGAAAAGAAGGACACAAAACAGCGAACTGCAAGAACAGAGAATATTGCATAGAGTGTAAGGTGTTAGGCCATCAAACTGGAGGGAGAAGATGCCCCGCTACAATTAGAAGAGAAACTAGAAGACCAAGAAAGAATATAGAGGACAACAACCTAGCAAGTTGGAATCAACACGGAAGGGAATCTATATCCAAAAATGTATAACATCATCCAATCAAATATAAGGAGGGGAAGAGAGGCACATGACCTACTGGTAGCAACTGCGATCAGAGAAAAAATAGACATAGTGATAGTGAATGAACCAAATAAAAAAAAGTTAAGCGGGGAATGGATCAAAGATAGAGGATCAGACGCGGCCATCCTAGCAAGAGGGAAGTGTAAAGACAAGGTGGAAAGGTGGGGAACTCCCAAAGAAGGAATAGTGTGGGATGATATAGCAGGTATGATAGTATACAGCTGCTACATCAGTCCAAACAGCGGTATAGAATATTATCGAGAGTGGATTGAAGAACTAGAAAATAGATTAAGAAAACAGAAGAGCAAGAAAATCATAATAGGAAGAGATTTCAACGCAAAATCACCCAGGTGGGAAGGGACAAAGAGCGATAGGAGAGGACAAATTCTAGAAGAAATGATTGCTACAGTAAATCTAACGATATGCAACCATGGCAACAGACCAACATTTGTAAGAGGAAGATCTAAGTTTCATATCGATTACCATAGCAACGTGGGAAACAGCAGGAGTAGTTTACAACTGGAACGTGACAGATGAAGAATCGCTGAGCCTACATAAATATATAAAATACAACACGATCGGAAAAAGGGAAAAAGAAGACACAAGAAAAGGAAGATGGAACGTGCAAAGGATGGACAGAGAGAAGATAAAAAGAACAATGAAGGTATAAGAAGTAACAGAAAGCGAAAACATAGAGGAAAGATGCAAACGATACTCGGAAAAACTGAGAAAGGCAGCGGAAGAAGCAATCCCCAGGTATAGGGAAGGAGGAAGAAAGGGGCCGTACTGGTGGTGCAATGAGATAAAGGAAAGCAGGAAAAAAGCAATACAAACCGGAAGGAAGATCAAAAGACAGAAACGAAAAGGGGAGGACACTGCAGAGGCAGAAGAAGAATTAAAAATGAACAGAAAAGCACTGAGAAAAGCGATAAAAGACAGCAAGAAGAGATGCTGGAAAGAAATGATAGATTCCATAGATAAGGACCCCTGGGGGAAGCTGTACAAAATTGCAATGAATAAACTGGGAGGAAAATCAAAGGAATTGTGTTTAAAGGAGGAGGAAGAAAAAGAAAAAAATAATTGAGAAATTGTTCCCCAAAGGAAGAGCGGTAAAAGAACAGAGACAAGTGAAAAAGAAGAAGCAGATATGACAACAGTGGAGGAGATGAAACAGATCATAAGAGAACTACCTAACAATAAGGCACCAAGTCCGGACGAGATAACAGCGGTGATAGTGAAAGCAGCGTTAGAAGGAAGCGAAATAGAACTAACACAAATAATAAACAGATGTCTAAATGAAGAAACATTCCCAAAAATGTTGGAAAGAGGCAAAGTTAGTGCTGATTGAGAAGAAGAAAGAAACAGGTAAATCAAAGACGTATAGATAGATTTGTTTAATCAATACATTAGCAAAGATTATGGAAAAAGTTATTGTGAGAAGAATAGAGAAAGAAATAGAAGAAAGGGGTGGATGGGAAAGTGAACAATACGGATTTACCAAAAGGAGATCGACGCTAGGAGCTATCGAGAAGGTAAAATCGGTTGCAAAAAAGCAAACAGCGGCCCACATAGGAAAAGACAGCATTGCATCATAATAGCGTTGGATATACAAAACGCGTTTAATAGCGTACTATGGGAAGCAATTATAGAAGCAGCAAAAAGAAAAAATTGACAAAGAAAACGATCAAGATAATATGGAGTTATCTACAAGGAAGAAACTTAGTGACCAAGAAGTGTAAATTTAGACTGACCAGAGGGGTACCACAAGGCTCAGCACTAGGACCCAAATTATGGAACTTAGTATATAATGAGCTTCTTGGAATGCGGCTGCCAGACGGGGTGATGATAACGGCATTTGCTGACGACTTAGCTTTAGTGGGTAGGGATGCAGACATAGAAGTACTAAAGGAAAGGCTAGAGTTGGCAATTAGTATGATAAAGAGATGGGTGAAAAGTAAAGGGCTAGAATTAGCACCGCAGAAAACGGAAGCGGCATGGTTATCGACAAAGAGGACAAATAGAGGAACCGGAAAAATACAGGTAGGTGAACAAATAATAACCATAGGGAAGAAGATTAAATACTTTGGAGTTACACTGGAAGCAAAAGGATGGAACGAACAGATTAAGGAAGCGGAAAGAGGAACAAAGAAAAGGTAGTTAGTAGGCTCATGCCAAACAAGGGAAGACCAGGACAAGAGGCAAGAAGGCTAATAGCAACGGCGGCCAAAAGTAAACTATTATACGCCGCAGAAATATGGGGAGCCTTAAAGACAAAAAAAAAACAGAAAAGAAATAAGAGGAGCCACTAAAGCAAGCTTGTTAAGGATATGTAGGGCTTACAGAACGGTGTCGCAAGAAGCGCTAGAAGTAATCGCGGCGACACTACCCGCACACTTGATGGTAGAAGAAAAATTAAACATAAAGAAACTGGTAAATGAAAGAAATAGTAAACAAGAAGCAAAGAAACAAGCAAGAGATAATACAATGAAAAAATGACACAGTGAAAAAACGGAGAAAAAAGTGAATGGACAAGAGAGTTAATACCAGAAATAAAGGAATGAGTGTTACTATACAACACAACTACTCACCGGACATGGAGCCTTTGGAAAGTATTTACAAAATATAAATAAAATGGAGAAAGAAGAGAAATGTATATTCTGCCAAGAAGACACGTATGACGACGCAGAACATATAATAATAGAGAGTTAATAGAGTGCGAAGCGTGGGAGAATGATAGGAAAGAGTTAGAGAATGTATTGGAAAACAAAATTGATAAATCTTCACTAATTAATATTTGCCTGAATGACGAAAACAAATGGAGAGCATTAAGAAACTATGCAACGGCAGTAATGAGAAAAAAGATAGAGGAGTTTGAAAACTTAAGATATAGATAAACGAAAATGGAAGTAAACATACACATCAAAAACCACAGAAGACAAAGGAAGGAAGAAAGAGAAGCTAAGTGGAAGCAAAAGAACATAGAAAAAGCAATGAAGAGAAAAAATACAAAGAAGGTCAAGACAACTATGCCTACCAAGGAATGGAAGAGGAGAAAGTAGACAAGAAAAGAATATACAATGAAACATTAGTACCAACCGAAATTGCAGAAATAAGGAAAAAAAGAAAAGAGCTGCTCAAAGAAAGTAAACTGACGGAACTGACCAGAGAATTTCTAAATGGTAGATACGCCATTTCGAGGTTGACTGACAAATGTAACCTTTGAAATGGTCAGAGTATACTCGGCAACCAGGGGATACAAAGAAATAATTCCAAATGGAGACTCAAGAATATCCTTAGAAGTTAAATTGGCAAATCTAGGATTACCAAAGGGGGTACACCTAATGGAGTTCCACAAAATATTCATGAAAGAGAGAGGATACGCCGACAAAGAAGTGAATGAAGACTTAGAGAAACTAAGAAGACATCTAAGGACAAATCAAACAACTAGGCTGAATAACAATAGAATGGCAGAAAGGAGAGATGAACGTCAGTATAGGGCAGACAATAAATAGGGTATAGGAAGAGATGAGCCGTGGACAGCAAGTGTTGCCGCAGCAGTCTGTGTGAATCCCACAAGGCCGAAACCAGCTCATCTCAAACTAATAATAGACTAGAGACAGACGTAATAAGGACAAAATGACAACAGAACTAACGTAGAGAAGAAAACCAAAAGGTATTACCTTGCGTTAGTTATTCTTAAGGGCCACTTGCAGAGGCCAAGACCTCACTACGTCCTTAAAAAAAAAATGTACGTTTGTGCCGCTCTACAGCTAGACATTGCCTGTAGGCCAACAAAATGTCATTCAAAAGATCATAGATTGTGTTCTGCAAAAAGTTAAAGTAAGCAGCGCCTGTTAATCAGTTTGGTAAAACAGCAAGACCTAGAAACCTGTTGCTTACAATACCCATTCAAATGTTTAATAAAAAACGTGTCTAATGTCCTCATTCAATTACAACATGAAGATTTTTGTTGTAATTGAATGAGGACATCACGACGATGTGCATTATGAAAATTAACAACTCCATTATGTGTGAACCCAGTTTCATCCGTAAAAAAAAATTTGGCAAGAAGCTCCGGGTCTTCAGCATCCTTGCATAGAAACCAGCGACAAAAAACCAAACGTGCTTGATGATCAGTTAAATTTAAGGCCTGTTCTCGTTGTACATGGTATGGATAGAGCAGCTGTTTGTGTAGGGTTCTCCAAACAAGAGAAGCATCAATTCCTACCTTGGCTAATATTTTTCGCATACTAGTCCTTGGATTATGCTCTATCCGTGTTATAATTTCTTGTTCTGCTCTAAGAGTAGATACCAACCTTGGTCTGCCGAAAAGATAGCACTTTTTTTGAAGTAAACCGGTATTTCTCAATCTCTGGTGAATTTTTTCAAACATACAATGTGAAGAAACCTGGCAATTTGGGCAAGCTTCTTGATAAAGATGTCGCGTTTTGGTGACAATCCCATTAGCACGACCATACATAAAATGCATGACGGTTAGTATTGCATTATAGTAATCAGCTATAGCAATAAAAACTTGTGCACTAACAACAACTGTCAAATAGTTAATGTTTATTTTACAAAACATCAGCCAACTATTATAAGAAAATGCACGTTTGAGCAAAATAAAAAATGGAAGAAAAAAGAATAATAAAAATAAATAATATTCCATATCTCAAAAACTCTTGCTATGATAACCCATGTTTATTAAGATTTTTTTTGTTTTTGTGGTATGTACTACTACCCCCTTAAACATTATACTTTTTTTTTAACACACTGCATACAGTGTGACAGAAAAGTACGAGTGAATAACTATAACATACATGGTGTTTCTTAACTAGAAGCAAAAAATAAAACTTTAGGTACAGTTTTTAATTTCATTTAGAAAATTTAACTTTTTGTCTATCTGTTTCCGAGATAATAAAAAAATACACATTATTTAGAAAACTTTTTATTTAGCAAAATTTAAGTAAAAAAACATTTGTAACAATGGTAACAACAAACAAAACAATTTACATTAGGTTATATTAAATGTCAAGTAAACAAGATATGCGTCATTCATATGTAAATAAAATTGATATGTATAAACACTTTGCAGCGTGAACATAGCAACATGTCAACATCGGCCGAACAGAAGTTTGCCAACATGACCAACCCGATTCAATTTAAAATGGATTTTTGAATGACCGCAAATACGTTATGAAGCTAAATTTCCTCAAGTTTGGAAACAAAGCTACATTATGCCTTTGCCTAATTCTGAAGCTAAAGAGGATATTACTAATTACAGAGATATATGCATCTAGTCTGCCAATACAAATACAATGGATGTGCAAAAGTATTATAGTAGAACAGCAACATGGGTGAGTCGTTTTGCTCAAACCTTTTTTGTTACAAAAATGATCTTTTAAATGTCTTGCGTTTCCTGATGGTAAACATGACCTCTGGTTGCTTCTAGAGACGGGCAAGCACCTCGGTGTTTTGGAGTCTGTCTACCCATGCTATTTTAAGCAGGCGACGGTAGCATCACATTTTGAACGCTTCAAGTTAGTTACACATTACATTTGTTAAAGTCCACTCTTCCATTCCGTACTACAGAATTGGAAAAACGTAGCACCGTAATAAACAAATACGTAGGAGTCTCTAGATGTAAGCACCTTCTATATGTTGCTAAATGCTGCTCTAGCTTGCTCGATGCGGGACCTTATTTCCTACATGTTATCTCACTTATTGCTCAATAAGCATCCCAGATATCTGAAACTGGAAACTTGTTGAATTTGTGGTTGCCTGTACTCAGGTTTACTGAAAGCTCACCATCCTTGTTAATAACCATAGCTTTGGTCTTGCTGGTATTTAACTTAAGTCCTTTTTTTTTGTTGTTTTTAGCCACAACTCTATCTAGTAACGCTTGAAAGTCATCAGCACTTCCTGCCAGAAGAACAGTATCGTCTGCTTAAGGCAAGTTGTTTATTACTTGACAACAATTCCTTTTTGTGCTTTGACCAATGATTTGGCAAAGTATATGTTAAATAGCAGTAGGAAGAGGACACAGCCTCACACCTCGCTGAATGGAAACATACTCAGTACTCATGTCTTCAACTTTGACAACAGCAATTTGGTTGCCATCTAAGTTTATATTTTGAAGGAGGTTGATAAGTTTCTTATGGTCAACACAGTCAAACGCTCTCTGGCAATCGATAAAACACGCGTATACATCGGTGAACATGTCGCGCATCTCTGTATTAGGATCTGTATGCCAAAAAAGACCTCTCTGGTTCCAAGCCCGTTTTGAAACTCAAATTGAGTATCAGAAAGCTGTTTTTTGCATTTACGATATAATCGACCATGTGTTATTTTGAGGAAAATCTTTAACGTATGACTTAATATGCTAATCATGCGGTAGTCTCCGCATGTTTTTGGCCACGTTTTCTTAGGAAGTGTGATGAAGACAGACTCCAGCCATTCACTTGGTATTTTTCCAGAAACATAGATGGCGTTGAAAAGGTTGACCAATTTTTCTGTAGATTGATCGTTGAAAAGCTTGAGTACTTCCAAATACACGTCGTCTGGTCTGGCGGATTTTTTAGTTTTAGCTACCCTGATTGTGTTATTTCGGGCCCCTTACAAAGGTTGTCGCAAATGTTCACCTGCTGACGGTCGCTAGCAAAAAGTTCCTCGACATACTTCTTTCACTCTTCCAGTTTTTTGTAGAGGTCTAAGATAATGTTGCTATCTCTGTTTAGCAAAAGTGCCGCGTTTCGATTACGTTTTCTAATTCCAGCAGCATCTTTGATTTTTTGTGTAGATTGAAAGTGTCGTGTTTTGCATCTAGGTTTTCGAATTCGTCACATTTTTCAGAAAACTAGCTATACCAAGTTTCTTTTATTTCTCTTCTAATTTGTTTGTTAAGGTCTAAATATTTGGGTTTATCATTCTTTAGATTCCGACGTAATTCCATCAGGTCTAAGATCTTGTTTGTCATCCAAGCATTAATCATGCCCTTTTTTGACTGCTTGAGTTCTGTTCTGCTGATAATCACGATAAGTGTTTTTACTCCAATCCATGCTTTCTCAGTGTCCGGCATGTTTTCGTGGTTCAGTGACTGAATAGCTGCGTTGATCTTTAAACCAACTTTGTCTCGGTTTTAAGGAGTATTGAGTATTGAGAGATGAACCTTGGTGGTTGTCAATCTTTATAACGTACACAAAACAACTTTACACTCAATTTGTATTTGGGTTGTAATTTTAAGACAAATAATAAAAGGAACTATATTTTTTAATTAAACAATGCTGAACGGTACCGCACTATAATTTTAGATGAATTTCTTCAACAATTACACGACTATGAATTGCAGACTGGTTCTTTTCAGCAAGGCAGACCTTCTGCTAAAGGTCGTACCTAATATTTTATTATTATTTAAATGTTTGTTGAACTAGTTGCAATATGCGACTTGTTTATTATCAAATGGAAGTAATTTAACTAAAGATTCTTTATACGGGTGCAAATGCAAGATTTTCTTTGCAACTTTCTTATGAAACTTCACTTTGGGTAGATAGTGGTCTCGTTAATTTTTGTAAATTTGCTTTAGTCGATGCTGTATATCGTGAACAACTTCTTCAGTTAAAATAGATGATCTGCCAGGTTGTTTCTTTTACAGGTAGTTCCTTTCTTCAAACCGTTCAATAATTTATGGTTTACAAATATTTTATTAGAAATGTCTGTAATAATTTTTTTATTAAATTGATTCAAGCATGACTAAAAAGTTCTACTGCAATAATAAATGTTTACTATAAAAGCATTCTGTTCTTATGTAAACACTACTGTACATATAATTTAATAGTTCAATTTACAATCTCGTACAATTACCTATTTTTATTATTATGTTAAATAGTGAGTATTAATATTTTCAATAATGATTAATCGTATAAAACATACATTTGCTATTTTATAATGGTTATTTTGCCAAGTAAAAAAAACAATAATTTAATTTAGGTTTTTTTGTTTACTCAAATATTATATAAGTCACATTTTTTTTTTGAGAATAATTGCTTTTTACTTGAATTGTAATTAAAGAAATTATTTCCAACATGAATCAAATGTACCAGTCAGAATGCGTAAATAATTTAGCGTTGCTTTTAATTGATTGTATGCATTAATGATAGGTATAAATTGATAAACAAATATTTAATATGATATATGTTTTACAATATATAATACAATGTACAATTTTTTAAGAGACTATAAACAAATGACGTGTTAGGGCACTAGCAAAGAACTACAAATATAAGATTAATTATTTTTAATTTTTGATTTTTGATTATGTAAAAATTGTGTATTTTTACTGAATATTAAAATTCATTAAATTTTTTCAGTTTGTTCATATAAAACATCAATATATTTGAAAAATCCCATTAATATCTCATTAACATTGTCATAACTCTTCATTGTATCTCTGTTGCCACGAAGAGCTACATGTAATCTACCATCATACGTAATTGATGTAAATGCAATACCTAAAATAAAATAAAAATAAATTAACAAATAACTTAGAATAATTATAATTACCATATAAGCTCTTAAGTGGAATATAGAAATACACATTTTTCATGATATCATCGTTTAATATTTTTAACTGTGGCCCAACAGGCAACACACTCATTAATGAAGTGTATGATTTTTTTCCAAGCATTCTACGTAATACTTTCTGTGTTAATACTTCCCCATAGGTACTATACAAAATATAATTAGTCTGAAAATAAATTATTAATTTTTGTTTTATTTGGAATTATTGTTTTTAATTGTTTTGATAATATAATTTGAAAAAAGAATAACAATCTAGCAAATGGTAATAACGTATTGCCGATGTTTCAATAACTTTCAAATGTTCATTAGTGCTTTAAATTGCAGCTACATTTGTCATGCATTTAAAACACTACACAACACTTTAAAATACACATTTACATGCCCTGGTGAAGTTGTTGAAACATCGGCAATAAATTATTAGCATACGCTAGCTTTCTAATTTATCCCCACCAAATTATATTAGTAAAAAAAATTGTTACATAATAATATATACAGCGACAAAACTTACTTGAAAATCCAGATGTGAGAAAACGTCTTCCAATTCGCTTTTAATCATATGCAATCTCTCAATTAAATAATTCTTGACTTCAACGCCTATTTTGTTTGTTGGTACGATAGGATATTTGAAAAGAAAACCGCTGTAATCGTTAGAACATGTTTGATATGATACATTGGAACATAATTTTGCAAATCGTTTTCGTTGATTTTGTTTTGGGATAAACATTTCTAACTTATCTGGTATATATTCATTTGGTGGAGTGTATTTGAGAAAATATTCAGCCAAGGAGGCAGAATAAGCTGTCATAAGAACGTTGAAAAAGGAAACTCCTTCAAATTTAGATTTAATTTTGCTAATTTTGTTGACATAGTTTTCATTATCTTCTGAATAATGGACAAAGTAACTAGTATTATGTATCCAGTCACCGCCTATGATATTTTTAGTTTCATTTGTGTTGGCGCATATATATTTCACTTCAGTTTTAACGTGTCGATTGTTAGTCATCTTTTCACTGTAATTTTGTGCAAATGCTGTATTATTATCATCCAATTTACATAATAAGTTAGATAAAATATTGTATATTGTTAAACCGTCTGCCAAAACATGATGTAATCTTATTATTAACATAAACGTATTTACAGCTCCAGTTTTAATTGGTTGAGTACCTAAATGTAAATCCCAAGTGAATTTATTATTCCTCGGTAGTGGTTTATTCAAAGTTTTCTCAATATACTCAGACATATCTTGGTTTGTCACATTTAACTTTAAATTTAATTTATCCAGCACTTCTTCTACTGTAAGATCATGAATAGCATGGTAATACTTATATCCCATAAAATCTTTTTGTACTGAAAATAATTTTCTATCCACATTGCTGTCAATAAAAAAATCTTCAATTTGTGTGTACAATATTTTATATATATTTTCAATGGTTTTATTGCTCTCTATTTCGACTATTACAGTTATTGCTCCAGAACCAGTATCGTACATACCAGAAATTGCGTTGCATCCGGTTATTAAACCATTGTAGTCTTTACCAAATCGTGCATATAATACTATTTGTACCAATTTTTTATATAACCAAAATATTAATAAAATACCAATCGAAATAGTCAAGACAACTCCAGTTATTATTATTAATGGTATAAAAGTTATAAATAGTAAATTTTTATGGATCATTTTATCTCGAGCATACTACAAAAAATAATTCTTATTTTAACAAATACATAGTACCAAAATAAGCATTATCGCACCAACAGAAGATTTATTATCAATCAAGTGTGTTTATTTTCGGTTACATGTGCAATAACACATCTTTTTCCAATACCTACATTTAAGTACGCTTTTGTATTTTGAAACATTAAACATTTATAGTTTTAATCATGTCCTATCCATGTTGTCAATTAGCATTGATAAATATTTGGCATTTGTACAAGTTGTACACTATACACTTAATACATACAAAAGTAATTTATTAAGTAATATATATTCATTAAGAAATTTAGTAAAACAAATAATATAAAAAAAATCCAATATGAGGCAAATCAACTGTTCATTTACAGTAACGATTATATTTTAACAAATATTATCACTGGTTTTGTGTCATTTTTCTAGACTACCATAGAAAAGTTTATTTACGGAACTTGTATTTCGGTAAAACTGCAGCTAGATTTTTTTTGGAATATACGCAAAACGTAAATAAGTAAATTAAATTAAAAAAAAGCTGCTGTTTTACTGAAACACAAATTCCGTAAATTAACTTTCTTACAATAATATTATAATTAATCTATTATAAAAAATAAATTTGGTTGGCTGATATCAATTTATATTACTTTTCTTTGTCGTAGTGAAGTATTGGCTTCAGTAAGTTCAGCAAGACCTTGAGAATGACTATATATTTTTTGAATAGATTTTTTAACAAGTTTTGATATAAGATGATGCCGCCTAATGGGCGGAGCCACGCGTTCCAATCACGGCGCACCACCGCTTGCCGGCTGGTATAAAGCTTACGCAGCAACGGCCCAACGGCAGTCTTTCTCTACAGCTCAAGGTCGCCTATGGTGGTAACCACGAGGCTTCAAAAAGCAACCGACAATCTTCAAGAATGGTGCAATGATTGGCTGCTCAAGGTCAATCCTGAAAAGAGCGTTGCCGTTCTCTTTTTGCGGAAAAGAACTAAACCGCACGATAACGTCTTCATCGATGACGTACCGATTCCATGGTCAAATGCTGCAAAGTATTTGGGAATCACATTCGATAAAGATCAAACGTACGAATTGCACGTTCAAGCCGTTCTGGATAAAGCCAAATTGGCAAAAAACCTGCTAGTCCCAATGCTCCGCAGGGACAGCGGGCTATTGCTTCGGAACAAACTCCGAATGTATACGTCTATCATTAGACCGCAATTGACGATTGGTTATCCAATCTGGAAAACGGCGGCAAACAGTCATATAAGGCGTCTTGACGCTTTTTAAAATCTAACTCTTCGTTGGATTGTAGGAGCGCCATGGTACGTTAGGAATGTAGACATTCACAACGACCTAGGCATCACTCCACTACGACAACATTTCGAGGCGCTCGCTGAGAAATACTACACAAATTTAGCGATTCATTCAAACACAGATCTTGGCAGAACCGGACAAACAGGGCCACTTCTATCAAAAACCGGTCAACCTTATCTAACCAATTAGGTTCACCCCACATCCTACAACCTCACCCCACAGCCTATACGGCTTCCTATCTCTATTCATCTCCTTAATTTTCTTCCAATGGAAGGTTTATGAGCATAGGTCTTGAACTTCCCGGTACTCAAAATGAGGCGGTTTTTATTCGGTAGGCACTTTCCTCGTGAGAGTGAATCCAACACTTTAAGTCAGTCTTTAAAAGATTTTACCGCCCTGACCACCAAATAAAAAACCAACGGCAGTCTTAGCCATGCAAAAACGAACCCTTCACCTACGATGCCACTACCGACTACTCTCTACCGGAATGATTTCCCGACTACCGCCATGTACCTGGACAACGCCTCCGGAACTTGCCCTATCTATACCTCGACACCGACGTATTGGCACCCCGAGCTTCACACGACTCACGGCCTTGCCACCACCGCCGTAAGCCGTCTCTCACCTCGACGCCGGCACCTGCTATGCCTTGGATTCTACTACGCATCAACAAACGCGCTAGATGTGATTCACTCACCTCTAGCCCCCAACTGCACCCACGGCATTGCACCCTACGCCGTGGGACAATTAATCCCAAACCCTGGGTATACAAACACTATGACGTCCTGGGGCGTGCAATCCAGCCCTCATTGATTCCGGAGCGAGCCACAACTTTACCCGATTAAGGTTGGGCAATCCGAAACCACCAACGATTTCTGTCGCACAAGCGGACTCATCTACTACGCTTGACACGGTGGGAGAAACAACCGTTGAGATGACCGTTGGGGACCAACACCACAAAGTCGCCCTTCTGGTCGCCCCGAAATTGATAGAAGCTGTATTACTGGGGAGCCCATGGCTGATCAAACATCAAGCAAGCCTCAAATACCAACGCCAGTGCATCCATTATGGCAAAGAAAGCCGATTGACCATTCATTGGATACCCCAGAAGACGCCGCCGACCAAAGCACACGAACCAGTGGAATTACCAAAACACTCGTTTGACGCTAAGAAATTTGAACAACTGGTCCGCAATTTTCCAACGATCTTTAACGAAGATGTGACGCCCACGTAGTCGACGTAGTCCCCCACGGTCAAGCATCACATCGAACTGACGAACACTACGCCAATACTACAATGCGCATAAGAAAGCGTTCATCTTCGAGCAGGTGGAAGAACTGATGGCAAACGGCATTATTGAGAGGAGCAACAGCAGCTACTTCGCTCCGGTAGTCATCGTGCAGAAGAAAGATGGCGCACCGCGCTTATGCATTGACTATCGAGCGTTAAACGATGCAACTCAGAAAGAAGCCGCATCCAAGCAAAAAATTCAGAAAACTCTGAAAGATTTCGGAGCGGCAAAGGTGTTCAGCAAAATCAATCTCAGGACTGGATACTGGCAGATTCCCATGAAGGACAAGGACAAACAGTACACCGCCTTTGCAGCCCCAGATGGGGCACTTACCAATTCCGGGTGATGTCGTTCGGCCTAAAGAACGCGCCAACGACTTTCTAAGAGCTCATGTTGCAAGTCCTGTCCGGCCTGCTGGGAAACATTGTCTTGGTGTACCTAGACAATATACTAGTATATTTCTAAGACCACGTCACCCTCCTGGTGCACTTGAGAAAAGTATTCAAACGCCTATAAGAATACAAATTAAGATGCCACCCCAAGAAATGCGTCTTTGGGACCGATTCGGTCAAATACTTAGGCCACCGAGTCATTGCAGAAAGAAATCAACCTCTACCGCACCATCTGAAATCGATCTGAGACCAAGAGATTCCACGAAACAAAAAGCAACTACGGAGAATCCTGGGTATCTGCACCTGGTTGAGAGATTACATAATAGACTATTCTAGGATGCAGGAAAACAAACGACCGTTTGTATACGGTGAACCAAAGAACACCGCCTTCCAAAAAATCAAGGACGCGCTCGATAAGCCGTTAATATTAGCACGGCTAAAACCAGGACTGAAAATTGTATTACAGACCGACGCGTGGTATCCTACGACAGCGCAAAACTGACATCATGTCAACAGAGATTCCACTCGAATGAATTGGAGTGCATGGCAATAATGTGGGCAATTGACAAGTACAGAGCGTACCTTAAAGACGAGCCCTTTATCCTGAGGACCGAAACCGAGCGTTAGTCTGGCTAAAGAACTCGACCCACGCCAAGGCAAAGTTCACAAGGTGGTCAGTCATACTCCAAGAGTTAGATTTTACAATCAAACACACCCTTGGTGAAATAAACCTATTACCCGATGAACTAAGCAGAAACCCAAGCAACAATTTTATCGACGAGTCAATTGAAGAGGCAGAACGGCTATTACCACCCGAAGATCCGAACTAGCAAAAGACCGCAACCATATATTGTCTGTATCAACAGCTCGACCAAGCTCATAACCCGCGACAAGGCAGAATACAACTACTGACGGGAGAAACCTTGGCAAAAGTAGTCAGACGAGTGCGAACAAGTTCAAATGATTATTCGCCGACGTCAGGAAATGTCGGACAATCCAGAAAACCCCGTAGATATAGATCTGGGTTACAAACTAGGCGAGCACGGAGAACTGATAAGAACGAGCGCAGGGCACGACCAACTAGCCGTACCACCAAGTGCACAACAGGAGATGATAAAGCAGCACCACTCCACAATCACAGCCGGCCACCCAGGTCGCGACAAAACCAAGGCAGCGATCCTGCGGTCCTATCACTGGTCAAACGTGCGAAAGAACGTACGCACGTTTATAAAAGGCTGCGTGATATGCGCAAGGGTGAAATCAGGCACATCACCAAAGGCACCGCTAAAAGCTCACCCACCTGATCAACCATGGGAGAAGATAGCCATTGATTTTGTGGGACTCCTAGAAACAACAGAAGCAGGGAACAAGTATGCTTTCACACTAATAGACATGTGCACCAGGTGGGTAGAAGCAACACCAGTGCGAGCGGCCACGAGAGAAGTAACGACAAGGCTACTGGAACGGCAATTCCACCGTTGGAGAAACCCGAAGGTAATATTATCCGACAACGGCACGCAATTTACGAGCCAGCACTTCCAAAAGGTGCAAAGGTGGAAAGCCAAACACTATACGACCGCCACATTTCACCCACAGGCCAACCCGGTGGAAAGACGGCACGCCAAACTCAAAAAAAGCATACGAGCATTGAGAGAAGAGCAACCCCATAAACAGTGGGACAAACTTATCCCGCAGGCCGTATACCATTGCAACCGCCGGACGAACGCAGCTACCGGAAAAACGGCAAGCAAACATTTGCTGGGACAAAACTTAACCGACACGGGAAGCTGGGACGCGCCCAACAAAGCCCCGGAAACCAAAATCTTTGGTTACAACAAGCTAAGCAACGACAAGCTGCATACCGAGACAAAAGGTATTCTAAAAAAGCAAACAGGATAGAATACAAACCAGGAGTCCTGGTGATGACGCAAGGTCGAGCAAAGGGCCTAAACAACAGGTGGCTAGGCTCCAAAAGAATAATAACCACAGCGGGAACCCACTACTGTTGGGAGGAAGATAACCCCCACAAGTCACCCATCAATTTCCACCTAGACGACTTACGTAGGATTTTTGCATATTAAATTTTATACAATAAATAAGTTTTCTTTCGAATTTATTTTTCTTTAAATAGGTATTCAGTATGACTTTGCACAAATTGTCTGACATACGTTGATTTAATATTTAATAATGTTATGCGCAATTTTTTTATAGATTTTATGCTATAAATTATGTAATAAATGCGCAGTTTTTGATAAATTTTATGCAATGAAATAAGACCTATTTAAACAAATTTAATAATAATAATAATAATAATAATAATAATTTTATTGATGCGGTGCAAAAAGTTTACATACATCAGAACAGAAATATTTAAAATCATAAACAAAACAAAATTCATAAAAAATGTATTAAAATATACAAAACCGTTGAATGGTACGTAAAAAAGTTTTCCATCATTTCACACAACTTTTTGCGCGCCCAGATTTTCAATTATTTAAAATTATGTTAAAACATCCTAAATCGGAGATCTTTGATCATTAGAACGTTATGCGGCCGCCGAGGATGACGTTTTGTATCATTTCGGGAGGGAGACCTCCATAACTCCCTCCCTCCCTAGATACAGCTTCAACCGGTTACAAACTATTCAGCATTTTTTTGCATTAAACTGGTGTTTTGCAATAATTGTGTTTTCTGCGGTATATTTGCAAATTTAAACAATAAATTGGTTTTCAATGCAACTGTTAATAAAGAATTTTATGGACTTATTGCTTAAAACTCTTCTTTTAAACACATTTTGACATAGATAGTGGCGTAACTAAGATTTTTGGGCCCTACCACAAAATATTGAGAAAGGCTTCCTCAAAAAAGTGTACACAAAGTTGATTTTTTTATTTGGTCATAAACTATTGAATAGTGTAAAATTCTATTAATAATTACAGTTTGTCAAGAATAGTTTGGCCGGTATAATAGGCAACTTAATATATACAAAAATGTTTGTTGTGGTTAAACTCATGCTTTTGCCCGTGTTAACATCTTTCAATCTCAGAACAGCAATGCCCATTGAAATGTAAGTGCAAATAAAAAAATGCTAAAACGATCAAAGGCACGAGTGCAACCACGGTTAACATAATTTTTGTAAATATTAAGTTGCCTATTATACCGGCCAAACCATTCTTGACAAACTAGTCAAAAATTACTATTATAAATTATTAAATAAAAAAGAAATGGCCAAAAAACGGTAAAATATGCAAAATTCTATTTATAAATGTCAAAAACAACAAAATTTAGAAAACATCTCAAAAAATATTGTTATTCTTAACAAAACCAAAATTCCGACATAAAACAGTTGAAAGTGTAGTATTTTATTCATAAATTGTCAAAAATAGCAAAATCCGGCCATAAAATAATAATTATAACACGTTTATTCATGTAGCCAATATACAAAAAAGATTTGAAAATTTAAATGGTAGTTTAAACACACACATAGATATAAAATACAATACATAAAATTATAAAACATATTAAAATATAAAACAATATAAACATTTAAAAG
This sequence comes from Tachinus rufipes, assembly GCA_963932245.1. Lineage (NCBI taxonomy): Eukaryota > Metazoa > Arthropoda > Insecta > Coleoptera > Staphylinidae > Tachinus > Tachinus rufipes. The sequence continues at coordinate 53,168,123 of OZ010745.1, read as the reverse complement.
TGTAAAACTATATATATATATATATAGAAACTAGACTATAAACTATGACTGGTTAAAAATTTAAATAAAAATAAAACAAATAAAAAACAGAAATAGAATTTGCCGAATACAATCTGTAATTGGCAAATTAAATAATAAGCTTTTTTATTTTTGTTGTTGTATATTTAAGTCTTTATGATGATCATTGTATAATTCATTTTTGCAATATAAATACTTTGCTTAACTGGCTAGAAGTTTTCTATATGATAGTATTGATTGCACATGACTATTATAAAATAAAACAAATAGCTTCCGATTTACTTGATTTCTTAAGTTGCACACTATAAAACAATAAGAAGATAGATTGTTACAATTAGTCAATATGAAAATTAAAATTACAGTTTATGTGGATAGCTTCTACTACTGATTGATTGACAAAAAATGGAAGACAAATAGTCCTATTAGTATTTAATACAAGATTATTTTTTGTAATGTTTTTTGTAATTTGCTGATGATATCAGATGTTGTATACCTTCGTTGGATGTCACCAGAAAATAGATATTATCTGCATACATAAGAGAATTTTAAATTAAAATCATTTCTGTATATAATAAAGAAATGTGGTCCAAGCACAAAACCTTGTGGCACACCTCTCTTCATAGTTAAGGGAGATGAATCAAAGTTTCCTATTTTGACATAATTATTATGAACTTACTTTGAAGGTAACTCTTAAACCACGTTTCAATAATTTTTGAAAAGATATTTAAAATTGGCCGGTAGTTTTGTACATCAAGTGCAGTTTCAGTTTTTAGCAAAAGTACATTTTGGCAATTTTGGCATATCTGGAAATATTCCTCAACTAAGCGATTTTTTTGCAATAAATGTAATAGGTTTGTAAAATGATACTATGCATTGTTTTAATAAACTATTACTTAAATTGTTCTTTCAAGCAGAGTTTGTGTTTTTAAAATTAGCTACGCATTCTCGTACTTTATATCCACCAGAAAAGTAAAACAAACTATTATTTATATCAATAAATGTAAGAGGTTTGTAAAATGATACTATTCATACTTTTAATAAATTAAGACTTAAACTGTCCTTTCCAGCAGAATTTCTGATTTTAAGATTAACTACAGTGAAGTAAAACAAATTATTATTTATATCTAGTACTGACCTTACTACACCTAACCAAAATTTTTTTTTTTTAATTTACAGACACTCACAGACATTGACCGATACCCACAGACACTTACTTACTTACATTTGTAAAAATATATAAGAACAGACACCCAGACACTCACAGACACATACAGACACATCTTTAGTCCATTAATAATCTTCATTGATGCAAACTTTATATTAAGACACCCACAAACAATATTGAAGTTATTTCTAAATGATGAAAAAAATGTTAAAAAATTTGTTAAAAAACTTGTTAAAAATAATACATGTATGTTAAACAATTTAGTATTGAATGATAATGAGACACATAAAAAAATAAAGAAGCTACTAAAAGTCGGTGCGGCGGATCCGAATACAACGTTGAAAAGGCCTTAAAACGTTCGCCGCCCCACCACCGTCTAATTTGTAAAAAAAATGACTTAAAATTCAACTTTAAAAATTTGTAAAAATGGTTGGAAACAAAAAATCTAAAATAACATTTTACAATCTGCGCTCCCGCTCTTATTCTTTTGAACAAAACCAAACCCGATTCTCTGCGTCAAACCTTGGAGCACTTCTATTATTTTGCGCGATCCCAGTTTTAGCGTGTTTTTACCTTAGCCCGGCGGCATTTGAAAGCAAAACGCTCGATTTAGAACACGTTTTTCCGTTTTTTTTTTTTTTAATTTGTCGCGGCCCTCCCGGCGGTGTTAAAAAGTCCGGTAGTGCATCAAAAGAAGAGCAAAGAAACGGTGGTTCCAAAAATCAAAACGCCCATTTTCCATCTCCGACGACAAAAAAGTTACGGCCCGCCGAAAGCGGGACTCCATTTTTCCGATGACGCGGCTCCCTCGGCATCAAAATGGGGGTTTCCACGCGTCGCCTTGAAACCAGAAAAATCTCGGCGAGCGCCGTTGGAGCAAAAACCACAAAACCATGTTTTTGTTCTCAGTGGGCTGAGCAAAAAGTTTTTTTTTTTATGTAAATTAATTATTAAATATAAATTTGTTCTGTGTATTTGGGTTTGTTTGAAAAATATATCAATTTTTACATTGTCAAGTTCTTAAAACAAAATAACTTTATCTAAGATATTTAATATGAATTTTGATTAAAGCGTCCGACAACAGATCTTTTCAAATCACAAATGGAATTCTACTTTAGAAAGAAAATCTTGCAATAGCTTTACACATTTCCTAAGCGTTTGACAGAATATGGCATCATAATCTTATTAACAAGCTCCATTGTATAAATTTTGATCACAAATCTGTAAGTCTTATGAAGAGTTTTCTTGACCAAAACTATAGTTAAAATTGATCGTTTTAACTCTGATATACATATATATATATAATATTTCATATTTCATATTTCATATTTCATATTTCATATTTCATATTTCATATTTCATATTTCATATTATATATTTCATATTTCATATTTCATATTTCATATTTCATATTTCATATTTCATATTTCATATTTCATATTTCATATTTCATATTTCATATTTCATATTTCATATTTCATATTTCATATTTCATATTTCATATTTCATATTTCATATTTCATATTTCATATTTCATATTTCATATTTCATATTTCATATTTCATATTTCATATTTCATATTTCATATTTCATATTTCATATTTCATATTTCATATTTCATATTTCATATTTCATATTTCATATTTCATATTTCATATTTCATATTTCATATTTCATATTTCATATTTCATATTTCATATTTCATATTTCATATTTCATATTTCATATTTCATATTTCATATTTCATATTTCATATTTCATATTTCATATTTCATATTTCATATTTCATATTTCATATTTCATATTTCATATTTCATATTTCATATTTCATATTTCATATTTCATATTTCATATTTCATATTTCATATTTCATATTTCATATTTCATATTTCATATTTCATATTTCATATTTCATATTTCATATTTCATATTTCATATTTCATATTTCATATTTCATATTTCATATTTCATATTTCATATTTCATATTTCATATTTCATATTTCATATTTCATATTTCATATTTCATATTTCATATTTCATATTTCATATTTCATATTTCATATTTCATATTTCATATTTCATATTTCATATTTCATATTTCATATTTCATATTTCATATTTCATATTTCATATTTCATATTTCATATTTCATATTTCATATTTCATATTTCATATTTCATATTTCATATTTCATATTTCATATTTCATATTTCATATTTCATATTTCATATTTCATATTTCATATTTCATATTTCATATTTCATATTTCATATTTCATATTTCATATTTCATATTTCATATTTCATATTTCATATTTCATATTTCATATTTCATATTTCATATTTCATATTTCATATTTCATATTTCATATTTCATATTTCATATTTCATATTTCATATTTCATATTTCATATTTCATATTTCATATTTCATATTTCATATTTCATATTTCATATTTCATATTTCATATTTCATATTTCATATTTCATATTTCATATTTCATATTTCATATTTCATATTTCATATTTCATATTTCATATTTCATATTTCATATTTCATATTTCATATTTCATATTTCATATTTCATATTTCATATTTCATATTTCATATTTCATATTTCATATTTCATATTTCATATTTCATATTTCATATTTCATATTTCATATTTCATATTTCATATTTCATATTTCATATTTCATATTTCATATTTCATATTTCATATTTCATATTTCATATTCTTTGAAAAATTTGAGTAAAATATTTGTTTTGGACAGCGATGACATAGTAAGAACTTTAGTAGACTGTAGTATTATCTGCATAAAAAGCTGTTTGTCTGTTAGTAAATGTTAGAATGTTGTTGAAGTACATATATGATAAAAAAATTTGGAGCAAGGTTGGAACTTTGAAAGACCCCCGCCGCCGTTTTATCTTTTTGATGTGAGAGTGCATTGTCTATTACAACTTGGAATTGTCTACCATCAAGATAATTGTGTAAAAGTATAATAATTATTGGTGAGTATTGTTGTATAATTAATTTGTGTATGAGTCCCACTGCATAAATGAATGTCTAACAGAACCATGTCTGTTACTTTGACTTTGTTGATATTATTCGAAATATAGTTCATAGTTCTGACAATTTGTTGAACTGTCCCATGTTTCTGTCAAAATCTAAATTGTTGATTTATTGTCAGATTATGTTTTTTTTTTTCATGTTTGTCTATTCTGCTATGGCTATTTTATTGAGAGCAGTAATAATATGAATTTGTATGACAATGGGGATGAAGAGTTTTGTTGTGTTTTTTGATTAATATGAAGTAGGAAACTTCTACTGTATAGGAAAAACTGACAATTTTAGCATTGCATTAACAATTTAATGCAGTTGCGCAATATATTTGTTTGAAAAATGTTTTGACTATTATCATGTCCAGGAACTTTCAGAAAAGGGAGTGTTTTAATATTGTTTCTAATTATTTTAGGTGTAGTTCTAAAGGCTGAATTAATGTTTGAGGTTTTAGGTGTAATAATTTTTCATCTTCTCTGCTATCCTTTTTTTGTTAGTTTTTCTGTTTTAAAGCCCTTCCATATAGTGTTGTTTTTGTGTGAAAAAGATTCAATTTTGCATTTCCACATTTTGTCAATATGTATTTTAATGTCATATCTGATTTGTTTTATCATGTTGTTCATGATAGTATTGTCTGCAATATTTCTCGTTTTTTGAAAACATTTTTAAAATTATTTCATAGTTTGACACAGCTTGTTGTAGTAGTCTTTATGATTTAATGTTAGAATTTTGGTAATTTTTAATTTTACAAATTGGATTGCTTTTATCATTTTGTTCATTTCTGCCAATTTGTAGTCTAGTCTAGATAAGACAAAGTTTAAAAAAAAAATTCGGAAATTTTGACCGGGCTATGATCTGAATTCAGTTCTATATGTGCTTGTACGACTGTAACATTCAAAACATTTTTTTTTAAAGCAAGTCGATTGTGGTTGGCGTTGAACCGTTAGGTAGATAATGTGTGTGGTTTGTTTGTAAGATTAATATGTCGTGTTTAAGTAAAATGTATAAAGTGATGTTGCCACAATGACAAATTTCAAATGTGGTGTTTTGCGTTGAAATTACACAGAATCAAGACACAATTTTTATATTAGCAATATATAATTTTGTAGTTATCTTCTTTGCATCCAGGCATTTGTTGTCAACACTGGAACACCTACGTATTTAATTGCAGGTAGACGTCTTGACGCTGACTAGGCCTTTTTGATTGTTGCATACTTTGTAGTTTTTTAATGTAGATTGGACAATTTCAGTTTACACACTTATTGGCATTTTCTCTTGTTTTTTTGCAAATATGTGTAATGTAAGCTCCAGTATACTTTAGGTAGGTTTACAAAACCTGTTGCATGACCCCATTCTTGGTAGTGGTAGCACTGGCTTATAGTTTTTTTAGCTTGACGGTCGTATGGTAGATGTACTTTACTTTATCAGTCAGCTTTTAACCGTAATTTTGTTTGTGGTTGTCAAATTCCCTGGCGTTATTTTTGGAAATTTATATAAAAATAAAAATATTTATTAGATATTTAGCTATCTAGAAATTTGACCGTCGAAGAGTGTGCTCAGGCAGTCATTTTACTGGAAGAGGGATAGAGCTTTCAAAGAATTGGAAAGAGATTTGGTGTATCGCATACATCCGTTTCCCGTATGATCGAACGTTATAGGGAGACAGGTAAGCACTTAAGAAGATCTGGTCAAGGCAGACATCGCATAACTACGCAAGTTCAAGACCGTTTTTTAAGAGTCTCTACTTTAAGTTTGTGACAAGAAGATTGCTGCAGACACAGCTACAGGAAGCAGATGGACTCAGAATTTTAATTAATACTGTTCGTCAACGCCTAGCTGAATCTGATCTGAGACCAAGAATTCCAGCGCGAGGACCAGTTTTGACTCCAGAGCATCGTAGAACAAGGTTAAATTTTGCTAGAGTACACATTGATTAGGCTGATAAAGATTGGGAAAGAATTTATTAGTCAAATAAAAGCAGACTTTGTCTCTACAACTCAAAAGACGTATAAATTTCTTGGAATCCATGTAGATAGTACTCTGGACTGGACATTTCACATGAATGAAACACAAAAAACTCTTTCAAAAGTTCTGTTTAAATTACGCATATTAAAAAAAAATGTAAATCAGTCAACATTAATGACAGTATATTATGCGTGTTTCTACTCAAGAGCACGTTATGGTATTATTGTTTGGGGAAATGCTTCGCAGAGTAAAAAAATCTTTCAGCTCCAAAAATTGGCAATAAGAATTATTTGTAATTTAAGTTATCAAACATCTTGCAGAGGCATTTTTAAAACTCGACGCTTGTTAACCATACCCGCTCTATACATAATGGAATGCTTAATTTTTATATTTACTAACAAAAACTTATTTGCACCATATTTTCAACAGCATCAAATTAATACAAAAAATGTAAATACCATGTACATATACCCAAAACATAATCTTACTATGGTAGAAAAAACACCACTCTATGCTAGCATTAAATTTTATAATGCACTACCACAGAATTTAAAAAAGGATAGATCAGTAAACTTCAAAAGCGACATAAAGAAATTATTAATAGAAATAGAGCTGTACAATTCAAATGAGTTTTTCGATTACTTCTGAGTATTTTAACTTGACTTTTTTTTTTCTACTATATGCAATATCTATTTATATGTAATACTTACTGTTACCATATTAGACAAACTGTATATCTTAGAAAAATAAATTTATTATTATTATTATTATTAAAGTTTATCAAAGATCAAATGAAAGATATGCCCAATGTAACTTTCACAACACAACAACAACACACACACACACAACAGATTATTTGGTGGAGGGTCAGTTATGTTTTGGGGAAAAATCTCTTTAACTGCTCGTGCTGACTTGGTGGTTATTAATAATGGCAGTTTAACAGCAGATATGTACATAAGGGAGATCCTGCAAGAACATGTGATACCATTTGGCCCTTACATTGGTGAGAATTTTTTGTTTCATCAAGATAATGCTAGACCGCATGTTGCTCAGATTGTGCAAAATTTATTAATGAGGTTGGAATTGAAACTATGGATTGGCCAGTAAACAGTCCTATTCTTAACCCAATTGAGAATGTTTGGGACATAATCTACCGCTGTTTTCAATAACTCTTTAACCCTCTTAACACTTTGAATGGGCTTACTGGAGATATTGTCCAAATATGGTATAATTTGGATGAAAACGAGATAAAGCCCGAATTTTAAGCATGAAAAATCGCTGCCGTGCTGTTATTCAAAATAGAGAAGGAAATACCGGTTATTAATTATTTTTAACTAAAGTTAATAATTTTTTTCTTTTTTGAATTTTCTTGTTTTTTTTTTCTTTATTTTTTTCTTACTTTTTTTTGGAATTTTATCTTTTGAGAATACCCTTATTAAGTTAAAATAAGAATATACTTGATTAAGACATACAAATATTTGATCAATATTATAAAATAAAAAATATTTTTCAAAATATAGTAGTGGTGCGTTAATATTGCTGGCCAGTGTATATACAGAAAATTTGTTTTTTTTAAACTTTAGAACACTTTAAAATTTGTATTAGATATATTTCAAAAACAGCAGAAACAGTTTCTTTAGGTCTGAGGTTTACCCGGAGTAATCATCACAAAACTGTGAGTTTTTTTTTTTTTTTTGAGTAAAAATATAGAATTCTAGTTTCTCTACCGTGAATGCTTTTTTTAGAAGCCTATAGTCTGATACAGAGCTGGTCCATATCGACATTCAATATTTAAAAACGTGTTTTACAAAAAAAATATTAATAACGTTTTTAATAAAATTTTATAGTTTTTTTACATTGTCAAGTTTTATATGCAATATGAATTTTGCTAACACTATTAATTTTGAATTATTTACAGAGTTTGAAGCACCAATTAAATAGTTGACTGATAAAGCTGAAGAAGAATTACTACATACGACAACATCCCCTTCAATGCTTATTTCAGCTAGCACTTGAAATCTATTGTGCCTTAGTACATCCACGCGATGCGACATTTTAAAGTTTTTGTGCTTACCGCAATTGCCATATTCCTTATAATGTTTAATTTAGAGTCCAAATTGTAAAAGTTCAATTTTATTTAATTAAATTTTGATAGATTAATATTCTTGAAACGTCAAAAACTTAAATTCTTTTTCTAAAGGCACTTGGGCACCCCCTAGTTCACAAACACTTCCACTTGCTTTGTGTATTTTATTTGTACTCACTATACTCTTTTGTTGTTTTAATTATCTTTAATTTTTTGGCCACAATTTATATGATCAAGACACAATTTTTCATAATTCTTAATTACATCTTACAATTTAAAACGACATATCTTTGTTCTAATTCTTAAAATTAATATAAAAATTGTCCTCTACAAGTCTATGCTCCTGGTGCTACGTTTATACTACACACTTTTTAAATACATCTAATTCATTAAAAAAAATCAAGTTTTAGTGTAATTTTGGATAGTTGACAAAGTGGACTTTGAAAGGTTTGGGTTATTTATTCCAACTTTAATATTTTAGCAGTTTTTAGTAACTTTTTAGCAGTATACTGTCTGACTATAATAATATAATAATTTTGTTATTAAACAAAGCAACACATTTTTGACATTTAATACCTGTACGTTACTTTAGAGACGATTTTTTGATTATCAATTATACAAAACTTTAAAATTTTAACAGTTTTAAAACGTATTTGACAGTTTTGGCATATAATTGCCGACTTTTTTACACAAAATATTTTGAAATAATTTAAGAATGTACAGAGAGTTTTTGTTATTTTCAACGCTTTTAGTGACATGAAATAAAGTACGATTTGAATTTACAAAAATAATATAATATAGCTTCTAGATTTGTGTGAGGTACATCTAAGGAACCAATTGAATCCACTTGCTAATTAGATTTTACATAAAGTTTTTTTATCATATTTTATATTTTGAACATAAAATTAGACTTTTAGAATTAGGTCTATAATTTTTCTAAAAATTCAAAAAAAATTTAAAATCACGTATTGTACTCATTTTGTCAAATAGCATTATAAAATGTTTTTTAAGTAAGGTGAGAGGTTTAATTTTATATCTTCAAAAGCAGAACGACAAGTGTTTTTTTAATTCTTAATGGTTGAAATTTGTTATGGCTTTTTTTTTGCATAAAGATCACTTCCTGAAGGTGCACATAAAAATATCCACAATTTTTTTTAAGAATCTTTATGTTGAATATACTATTATACAAGGTGACAAGAAACGTACAGCTGAATAGCTCCGTTATTTTTTAACCGGTTTATATAATTCAAAAACCATTAAATATGTTTTTTTGAGTACTATAAAGGCAGGTACACACATGCATGCTTTTATTTTTAGTACATTTGCTATAGCAACCAACTTTATTTTTTTAAATGGCAACATAAATTTTTTATTTATTTTTTCGTACTTTTACAATATTTTTAATACAACCATGTAAAATAATAACATACTTTTATAACAAAAATTTTTAATAAATTTAAAAAACATAATATTTGTTTTTTATTTAAAATAATTGTAATTGAAGAGTTGGCATTGAAAATAACTAATGTTTATTTTTTTGAGTGTTTTTATGTTATTATGCATAATAAAGTAACATCGTTTTTAAAATTTAAAAAAAAAAAATTAATATATTTTTTTTTATGTTTATGCATAATAACATAAAAACACACAAAAAAATAAATATTATTTATTTTCAGTGCTATTCAATTACGATCATTTTAAATATAAAAAAATATATTTTTTAAATTTATCAGAATTTTTTGTTATAAAAGTATATTATTATTTTACATGGTTGTATTAAGAATATCATCAAAAAAAATGTATGTTGCCATTTGAAAAATAAAGTTGGTTGCCATAGCAACTACAATAAAAATAAAAACATACATGTGTGTACCTGCCTTTATAATACTCAAAAAAACTATTTAAAATGGTTTTTGATCATATAAATCAGTTAAAAAATAAAGGAGTTATTCAGCCGTACGTTTTTTGCCTAACACCCTGTATACAATTATTTGTAAATTATAATTTACTTAGGGCCGGTATTATAAAGCATTAAAATCTGTAGATTTTATTTACTAACCAAGTAAATTATTTTACTTCGGTATTATAAAAATCAAATAATAAAAGTAGGTAACTAAATCTATGGAATAAATTAATCATCCAAAATCTAGGGATTAAAATTTATTCAATGAATAACTTGACACATGTTATGTTTCTTAGGTTATTTTTAATGTGTAGCAATTTCTGTTGAAAATCAACTTTTGATTGCTCTACGATGTTATGCAACTGACTTTCAAAATGTTGTAGGGGATTATTGTAATATAACATATAAATGCGGCGTTGCTATTTCTTATTTTACGAATAGTTAATTTAGTTTTATAACCGGAATAAGTTTATTCGTCGAATATATTTAATTTGAGATTTGTTATTCGGTGATTTATTTTGTCTTTATAATACCGGCCCTTAATTTACAATTAATACAATTTAAATGACAAGACATGTTTTTTTAAATTATTTGAGTTGATAATATTACGTTACATTAAATTTGATCTAATAATTAAAATATTACTTATCAACGCAATATCAATAGATATAATTTTAGTTTAAATGTAGGTATTGGAAAGTAATAGTGTTATAAATAACTATGTAAATATAAAATAAAATATTACCTTTAAAATAGCGTAGTGCGATATTATAAATAAATAAACGCCTGTTAGATCTAAAATATAAATAACAATTTAATTTAAAGTTATTTAAAATATGATTTAAATTACTGTTATGCATGGCCACTTGTTTCTTATAGACTTGCAAGAGGCACAGATACATTCACTGAAGTGATCGAAACTGGTTACTTTTTTTAAGCACATATTTTTTTGTAAACCTGATTTGCGATTTGCAAAAATATTCGCTTAAAAACAAGTTTGTGGACTTTTCTTGTTGTTGAAGAATAGAAGCAGTTTTTTGAATAACAATCACAGACAGATTAACAAAAACTAGTAGTTTTTTTTCTGGATTTTACGCTTCACAAACAAACGTTTATTACAAATAAATAAACTATTATAATCATGTATCAATTTTGTTCAGTCAGGCAGGTGATTGACATCCATAATTTTATTGCCAGACCTTTCAGATACCCTTAAATTTTCATTAGTAACAACCGATTTGTAGTTTTCTAAAAATATCTTTTTTAATACAATTTGGCATACAATGAACTTTATGGTGTAATGTGTAATTACACTTTTGACACATTGTAACTTGTTGTTTTCAGTATTATACAACACCTCCAGTCATATAAGCAGCACACATTGTTGTAAAAAATTATAAATATTCTGAACATTATAACTGCATTGTTTTCAGCATTATAGTTATTGTCAGTTTTGCAAATGTCAACTTTTCATAATGGTAATTTATGGGTTTTAACTTTTACTGCTCTTAAGTCAGAATAGCTGTCTTGTTTTTTTTTTAAACCATAAATTGTAGAAGGTGACGCTGTTTTTCTGACTTATTCATACTGTAAAAACAATGAATGTAGTTAGAAAATTAGATGCTAAATAAAAAAATAGTTTTAAATAATTTGCATAATTTTTGTACAATTCTCAAAAACTCGATGTCTCAGAATTGCGCCAAATTTTAGTAAATGAAAGTATGAACCAAGAAAAAAAGATTCCCAAAGTTTTAGCCCTTTAAACCCTTTTTTGCCCTTTTTAGATCATTAAAATGGCCGAAAAATGGCTTAAAAAAGGCAATTTCCGTTTTCTCAGCCCTGGAAATAGGTACCAATACGTATCCAGCGGCAAATGATTTGTTATTTAAGTACTTTGATTTGAAAATTTTGCATATTGAGGTATCTTACAGATACATTGATATATACCGCTCCGATTGTTTACGTTAGCAACATGACAGAAAATTAAATTTGAAATTGCTTTAAATTTTTAATTAAAATAGAAGACTACCATTGTGATAAATTAATAGGAAATGGGTTGGATATAGAAACCTTTTAAAATGAAAAATTATATGCTTTGTATAAAAGGTACAAAGATTTTATTAATTTTCTAACCAAATTGTCAAATTTGACAACAAAAAATAGTTTACTATTTAAATAATATTTGAGATAATTAAATGGCTCTGTCGACCGAACGTCTGCCGGTATAAGCAGTCCCCTCTTGCTGGCCAACAGCTCCGGGTGGATGAGCTAGTAAGAGTTAGGGCACCCCTTTGTCCATGGGAAGAGAAATCTTCCCTAAAGGCGGATGAGTCAGCCACTGACCAACGGCATAGAGATGCAGAAGGCAATGGGATACCACTGCATTAAAGATCCGTATGGATAATCCCCAGGAAAATTCATCAACATGGCTGCAAATCAAATAATGGCTCCTAGTTACGGGCCCCCCTTAAATGGGGGAGGGGTGCTAAGAATCTCCCGGTCAGCTATGAAGAAGAAGATAGGCACATGGAACGTGCGTAGCTTATATGAACAGGGGAAAATACATAACACCATCCTTGAAATGAGGAGACTTGACATTGCAATCTTGGGTCTCAGTGAAATGAGATGGCGTAACTCAGGAACATGCAGGGTAGGCGAACATCAGGTGTATTACTCAGGTGAGGACAGTAGTCATCACAGGAATGGTGTAGGTTTTATAGTAACAAAAAATACCTATAAAGCGGTCACCAGTTTCATTCCACAGTCGGATAGAATAGCTATGCTTAAAATTTATGCCAGTCCCACAGATATTAACCTTATTCAGGTCTATGCACCAACATCAACAGCAACGGAACCACAGATTGAAGAATTTTACGCTGATCTACGAAACGTTATGAGCCAGACAAAAAACCATGAAATCAATATTGTCATGGGAGATTTTAACGCTAAGGTTGGTAGAGGGATAGAAGGAAAGACTGTGGGAAATTACGGTCTGGGAGTTAGAAATGAACGAGGTGATCGGCTAGTAGAGTTCTGCCAAGAAGAAGGAGTGGCATTAATGAATACGTTTTTTCAACTACCTGCCAGAAGACTTTACACCTGGACCTCTCCTGCAAATAACGAAAATCATATTGTTCGTAATCAGATAGATTTTTTCGGGATCAACCAACGATTTTGTAACGCCGTAAAGTGCTGTAAATATACCCTGGAGCTGACGTACCTTCAGACCACAACCTACTATTGGCAGAAGTAAGGTTTCGTCCAAAGAAAATTATAAAACGAACAAAAACTATCCAGATAGATATCCGAAAACTCAAGAATTCGGATGTGAAAACTGAAGCCACCCATCTCTTAATATCGAAACTGAAAGCAGACGATAACCGCGAGGGAGATGTAGAAGAACTGTGGAATAATATCAGACAGGCGACGAATGAGGTGGCATATAAAAAACTGAGGAAAGACAGACAAGGGGCAAAACAACAATGGATGACCGAAGAAATTCTTAAAAAAATGGACGAACGCAGACAATACAAAAATAATGACAAGGTTAAATACAAACAACTGCAAAGAGAAATTCGGCGTGAGATAAGAACAGCAAAAGAAACTAAGTTTGCAGATGACTGCAAAGAAATAGAAGAACTACAAGCAAGGCATGATATCTACGGTGTTCATAAAAGGATCAATAAGATAACTGGGACACGAAAAAGACTCGACGCGAGCACATTAATAAATAAGCATGGGCAAATAATTACTAGCCTAGAAGAAAAGCGAGATACGTGGAAGGAATACATCGAGGAACTATTTCACGATTTAAGACCTAGTGAACATGATGCAGGCAATGCTACAACAGGGCCCCCAATAACAGAATCAGAGGTGCAGAAGGCACTCTCTAGAATGAAAGATGGCAAGGCAGTAGGGCCAGATGAAGTTCAGGTGGAAGTTTTAAAATTATTAGAGGACAATGGTCTTGACATACTTGCCCGACTATTTAACAAAATCTACGAGTCAGGAAATATTCCACGTGACTGGCTTAAGTCCACTTTCATAGCCCTTCCCAAAAAAGCAAACGCAAGAAGATGCGGTGACTATCGTACCATCAGTTTAATGAGTCATGCTCTTAAACTTTTTCTCAAAGTCATCCATGAGAGAATATACCGCAAGTTGGAAGAACGAATAGGACACACACAGTTTGGATTTACAAGCGGCCTTGGAACCAGAGAAGCTTTGTTTTCAGTACAAGTTCTTATTCAGCGTTGCAGAGATGTCAATAAAATTGTATACGCATGCTTCATCGATTTTGAAAAAGCCTTTGACAAAGTAAAACATCAGAAAATGCTTGATATACTTAAAAGCACCGGCTTAGATGATCAGGACGTCAGAATAATTGCTAACCTGTACTGGCAACAGAAAGCGACGGTGAGAGTAGAGGACAGCCTCAGCGACGAAATAGAAATACGAAGGGGAGTACGACAAGGTTGCATCCTATCACCACTTCTCTTTAATGTTTACTCCGAAGAACTTTTTAAAGAGACTCTACAAGATGTGGATGAGGGATTTCAAGTGAACGGCGTAGCAATTAATAACATACGGTACGCGGACGACACCTTGTTAATCGCTGATACGCCTGATAGACTTCAAAGACTACTAAGCAGAGTAGCTGATGCTGGAGAGGACTACGGACTTAAACTAAATGCAGCCAAAACAAAATACATGATCGTAAGCAAAGACACAAATCCAATTGATACTGGTCTCCACGCAAACATCACGGCTATTGAAAGAGTGCAACGCATTACTTATCTGGGCTGCAATATGAATGAGAACTGGGATCACTTGGCCGAAATTAAAATCAGAATTGCACTTGCTCGGGAAGCCTTCCGGAAGATGAGATCCTTGCTATGTAGTCACAGTCTCAGCTTAAAGCTCAGAATACGCATGGTTAGATGTTACGTTTTTTCGGTGTTACTTTACGGAATGGAGGCGTGGACTCTTACAGAAGCATCATCGAGAAAAATAGAGGCGTTTGAGATGTGGGTTTACCGTAGAATATTACAGATCAGCTGGGTAGATCGAGTAACTAACAAGGAAGTCCTGATAAGAATACACAAAGATAAAGAAGTAATGTCAAACATCAAGAAAAGAAAACTTTCTGATCTAGGACACATCATGCGCAACTCAAAATATCAACTACTACAGCTGATTATGCAAGGGAAAATTGCCGGAAATAGGGGACCGGGAAGAAGACGTACCTCCTGGGTACGGGAAGACTTCCGTGGAATTGTTCCGCGCCGCCGTCAATAAAACCATTATAGCCAGATGGATCGCCAACATTCGCTAGCGGATACGGCACCAAGAAGAAGAAGAAGATTGTTAACACATTTTGTGAAATTTGACCTGACTTCAAAGTGGTGCCACATTGCGAAATCACAATATACTTTCGGAGATATAGTGTTTCAAAATTAGCTATTTTTGACAAAAAACGCAAAAATTGACATTTTCAAACAGGCGTAAAGTTTTTCTATCAAATTGAATTGACTTGAAATTTTGGGAAAATATTCTTCGAACATGTATAAATAAATTCTGTGGGTTTGGATATAGAACTCGCAGTTTGAAGTAGCTAATATGAGGTCTAAAAATTTTAAAAATTTGTTTCTGCTTCACATTGTTTTTCAAGGTTTTGATCAAGACGTAGGCATTTTTTTCAAAACTTAAGAAATAATAAAACAAAGTTTTAGAACAGAAATTTTTTTGTCGATATGAACTGATGTGTTTTTTTTCAAATTCTGCGTAGTTTTATCGCTAGAAGGCACACAGACAAAAAAGATAACAATAATCTATATTCATAATTAAATTGTTCAATAATTAAAGTAAAGCAGAACACTGCACAGTTGACAGAGTTGACAACGCTTGATTATTACAACTGTAAATAATGATACGAAAGACTGGTATCGCCATCTAGTTGCAATTTAATACTAAAATGTCCGCATTAATCGGTATCATTTAGTATTTATGCAACTTTCAGTCATTTTGCGGCTTTTGACAGATGACAGACGACAGACGACAGACGACAGACGACAGACGACAGACGACAGACGACAGACGACAGACGACAGACGACAGACGACAGACGACAGACGACAGACGACAGACGACAGACGACAGACGACAGACGACAGACGACAGACGACAGACGACAGACGACAGACGACAGACGACAGACGACAGACGACAGACGACAGACGACAGACGACAGACGACAGACGACAGACGACAGACGACAGACGACAGACGACAGACGACAGACGACAGACGACAGACGACAGACGACAGACGACAGACGACAGACGACAGACGACAGACGACAGACGACAGACGACAGACGACAGACGACAGACGACAGACGACAGACGACAGACGACAGACGACAGACGACAGACGACAGACGACAGACGACAGACGACAGACGACAGACGACAGACGACAGACGACAGACGACAGACGACAGACGACAGACGACAGACGACAGACGACAGACGACAGACGACAGACGACAGACGACAGACGACAGACGACAGACGACAGACGACAGACGACAGACGACAGACGACAGACGACAGACGACAGACGACAGACGACAGACGACAGACGACAGACGACAGACGACAGACGACAGACGACAGACGACAGACGACAGACGACAGACGACAGACGACAGACGACAGACGACAGACGACAGACGACAGACGACAGACGACAGACGACAGACGACAGACGACAGACGACAGACGACAGACGACAGACGACAGACGACAGACGACAGACGACAGACGACAGACGACAGACGACAGACGACAGACGACAGACGACAGACGACAGACGACAGACGACAGACGACAGACGACAGACGACAGACGACAGACGACAGACGACAGACGACAGACGACAGACGACAGACGACAGACGACAGACGACAGACGACAGACGACAGACGACAGACGACAGACGACAGACGACAGACGACAGACGACAGACGACAGACGACAGACGACAGACGACAGACGACAGACGACAGACGACAGACGACAGACGACAGACGACAGACGACAGACGACAGACGACAGACGACAGACGACAGACGACAGACGACAGACGACAGACGACAGACGACAGACGACAGACGACAGACGACAGACGACAGACGACAGACGACAGACGACAGACGACAGACGACAGACGACAGACGACAGACGACAGACGACAGACGACAGACGACAGACGACAGACGACAGACGACAGACGACAGACGACAGACGACAGACGACAGACGACAGACGACAGACGACAGACGACAGACGACAGACGACAGACGACAGACGACAGACGACAGACGACAGACGACAGACGACAGACGACAGACGACAGACGACAGACGACAGACGACAGACGACAGACGACAGACGACAGACGACAGACGACAGACGACAGACGACAGACGACAGACGACAGACGACAGACGACAGACGACAGACGACAGACGACAGACGACAGACGACAGACGACAGACGACAGACGACAGACGACAGACGACAGACGACAGACGACAGACGACAGACGACAGACGACAGACGACAGACGACAGACGACAGACGACAGACGACAGACGACAGACAGACATTTTTAAGTGTTATTTATTGTGTTTATGTTTGATTTAAGAAAAGTGTAAATGTGTTGGTATTTTGTGTTAATTTGTCCACTTAAAAAAATTTATTAATCAATATTACATAAACATAAACATATTTGTCAATCATATTAATGTCAAAAATATTTTTTTTATATATTTATACACGTAAGTTTTTATTTATATAATATTTTAATTTTAATTTAATACAATTATATTTATAGTTACTGATGATGCCTTAAACGTCGAAACCGGTTTAAATATTAAAAATAATAAAAATAAAGCATATAAAAGTATAAAAAATTTTAATTATACAATTTAAAATATAAATACTATATGCAAAAGTAATTAACAACTATTATCAATTTTATTATATTTTGCAATTTTTGTCAGTAAACATTAAAATATTAACAAGTTTTATGGCCGATCTCACCGATACTACTTAAAAGTTAACCACTAGTTAAATAGCTAAGCTCTAGTTAACGCGTTGCACCGTCCATTTAAACGCAATTTTAACCCGTAACTAATGGTTAAATATAAGTCGCCAATATCGAGGGCTTACCGTGTACTTACCCACAAATTTGTGATTTTTATAGCAAGTGTCAAGGAAAAGAATAATAATATAATTATTATTCTTTTCCTTGACAGACGACAGAAATATAATAATTGCACATGATGATATTTCATTTGATATTATTATTTTGAATATAATTAATATAAAAGTTTTATTTTTATTTATTACAATATGAAAACGCAAATTTAATAAAAAAGAAGTTTGTTTTTGCAGTAACTTAATAAATAAATTCATTTTCTTTCGTTATTTTATTTCAGCTATTAGATTTTTTATTTGTAATTTATGTTTTATTTTATCAGCAAATGTTTTCTCAATTAAAATTGATGTTTCAGTTTCCGTTATTTCCAGAAACCGATAAACAACCTTAAATGTCAATAAGCACATTTATGGTTATTTTAATATTAAGTTGTACACACAATACAACATAAGCGCACGCTGTGTTTAGAGTCAATATAATGATATCTGATGTGCCGCTCGATAGTCAGAAACTCTACTATACCTACGGTAAGTATTTGTTTTAAATGACTGGTGAGACGCATATAAAAATTAAGTAACAGTTAGCTGTAAGCAAAACTTTACGTAAGTATTGATTTAAGAAGTGCCGGTGAGATCGGCTATTAATGTTAACGTTCTTTTCAGATGCTTGTAGATACTTGATTCAGACATACAAAAACATGAACGGAAGTTAAAATGAAGATTTTACCAAGCTGAGACTATTATCGGAACTAGGAAGCATTACTGCTTTATACCAGTAGATGAAAATACATTAGAGCTCAAAAGTATTTTGATGAGCAGAAACATTTGGTTAAAATCAGAAAAAAATCAAATAGAAACAATATACAAAAAGTAAATTTTACAACCTTATTCATCCTTATTTTCTCAAGATTTTTATGTGATACGTAAAATTTGAATTCTTCTTGTTTAAATGATTGAACAATTTAGTTAACGTCTTTTACTATTTCGTTTATTAGTTTTTTGCGTTATTGTAACTAGGTTAACGCATTTGTAAATAATTATATGTATTTCAACTTTAAATTATAAATTGTTGTCGTTAACGTACAGTATAACCTCAAAAACTCTCACAGCGTCTGTGACTGACTGACCGGCAATATTATTTTATAAACTTTAAAGTGTTCAAGTAAGAGACCACTCGCGCCACCTACAACTGAAGTCGGCATTAGTTGATGGGAATTCGCATATACGTCGCGCATCTTTATATACTCTTTCAATCAATAAACATAAATATTTAATTAACAAGCAATCAACTATATTGTTTCCGCATTAAAGTTTTTAAGTTATTTAAAATTCTTTTGTTATAATATAATAAACAAAGTGAAGTTAGGTATAATAAAGGGTAGGCCATCTTTAAGTTGAAACTTTAATCTATAGGATAAAGAATAAACGGCTTACTTATATTTTATTTCAGAGAGTGTATATTCCGATTAAGGATAAAAAATGATTTTATTTAGATGACCGCCGCGGTAAGCTTTGCAGTAAGCCATTCTCAAGGACCATATATCAATATGTGTATGTGCGCCCTACAAAAAAAAATCTAGCGGTGTCAAATCGCAGCTGCGAGGTGGTCAGTTCACATCACCGAAATGACAAATAACGCGTTTGTTGAATTTGGTGCGCAGAAGATTGATCCTGGCATGTGCATAGCTGCTGTAGATCAAGTTCCTTAAATTCGGGCCATAAAAAATTAGTGATTATGCTGCTGTAACAATCTCCGGTAACATTAATGTTTTTCAACTGGAACATGTGGATTTTCTGTTCCCTAAATACGGCAGTTTTATTTGTTCACATAACCTCCAAAATAAAAATGGGCCTCGTTTTTGGTTAAAATTAGAGTCAACATTCAATTTGTTTAAAGTCCATTAAGCAAAGCAAAAACAGGCACAAAAGTCGGTTATTTTAATTTTGTCGTGTACTCTCTCGTTTTGGTGCGTAAATCCTGATGTTATATGTCCTTGTCAAACTAGTCTAGATTTGGCAGTAGCTTGAGGTAGGCTGGTTATTGCCTCGCGGATTTTCACACAGAATCTGTGGCACGCATGCGGGCCCCTCTCTTTCTATAGCCCCTACCTTTTTTCTGTCTCTTTTGCTTCTTTTGTCTTTTTTTTAAACTATTTTTTATCTGCACTGACATCCAGCTTTACATTCTCTTCTTTCTCCAATCCGTGTGTTATTTATTTTAATTATTTGATTTTTCCTCAGATGCGTTTTTAGTTTTCTTAGGTCTTCGTTCACTTCTTCTTCATTGTATCCTCTTTCCTTCATGAATATTTATGCAGTTCCATTAGCTGTATTCCTTTTGGCAGTCCTACATTTTTTAGTTTTACCTCCAGTAATATCTTTTTATCTCCATCCGGGATTACTTCTTCGTGTCCTCTCGTTGCCAGGTATATTCTGACCATCTCAAAAGTTGCGTTATCCGTCAACCTCAAGATAGCGTATCTATCATTTGGTATTTGCTTCGTTATTTCTGTTATTCTGCATTCCTTCAACTTTCTTTTTTCCTTCTCATTATCTCTGCAATTTTGTTTGGCATCGTAGTTTCTGTTAATGTTCTTATATTTTCTTCTATTTCTTGGTATGTATAATTGTCCTGACCTTTCTTATTTCTTTCTTTTTGATTTTTTTCTCTGTTTTGTTGTTTTCATTTCGCTTTTCTCCATTCTTTTCTATGACTTTTATTTTGTGTGTTTGCTTCTATTGTTTGTTTTTTTTCTATATTCTTCCATTGTCAAACTCTTCATTTTTTTCTTAGTATTCTTGTTGCAAAGTTTCTTAGCGCCCTCCATTTATTTTCATCTTTTAGGGTATTTCTTAATGATTGTTGTTTTATCCAGTTTGCTTTCCAGTATTTTTTCTAGTTCTTTTCTATCTTTCTCTCACGCTTCGCATTCTACTAGAGTGTATTCTGTATTATCGTGTGTTTCTTCTTCACAGAATGTACATCTTTCGTCTTCCCTGATTTTTTTTAATTTGTTGCAAAATCTTTCCAAAGGTTCCATGTCCGGTCAGTATTTGTGTTGTATAATAGCACGTCTCGGGTTTGTTCTCTACCCACTTTTTTATCTCCGGGATTAGTTCTCTTGTTCATTTTACCTTTTCTTCTCTATTCCACTGTCTCTGCCATCTTTTCATTGTCTTCTTTCTTGCTCTTAACTTAGCTTCCTTTTTATTGGTTCCTTTTTTTTATTAGTTTCTTTATTTCTATCCTTTCTTCCACTATCATATTGGCTGGAGGTGTTGCCGCAATCACTTCTACTGCCTCTTGTGACACCGTTCTGTAAGCTCTGGAGATATTTAACAAACTGGCTCTTCTAGCTCCTTTTGTTTCATTTCTGTTTTTCTTTGTCTTCATTCTCCCATGTTTCTGCGGCGTATAACAATTTGCTTCTTGCTGCTGTTGCTATTAGGCTTCTGGCTTCTTCTCTTCCGTTGTTTGGCATGAGTCTACGAAGCTTTCTCTCCATTTTCTTTGTTCCCAAGACCGCTTCCTTAACCTGTTCATTCCATCCCTTTGCTTTAAGAGTCACCCCGAGGTATTTGATTGGTTTCCCTATGATCTCCTACCTGTATCTTACATGTTCCTCTATTAGTCCTCTTATGCTGGGTTGCACCAACATCAGTCGGTCCGAACCGTCCGTTAATTTTTTTTTATAAAGTTGTTTGTTTCGTGGTGTAGTGGGTATCATACCCGCTTAGCACACGAAAGGTCCCCGGTTCAATACCAGGCAAAATAAAACTTTTTTTTATTAAATTATGGTTTTTAATTATTATTTATTTTAACTTAAGTGATTATCTCGTATTTATTTAAAATTTTATAATTTTAAATATATTTTTAGATTGGAATTCTGATATGTTTTTCAACTTTTCGGATGTCTTGATTGCAAATTAATTGAATTAAATTCAGATGTAACGTTTTAATTTGTTTTGTGTTACACCATTTATTATATTCAATAATATTTTTTGCTGGGTTGCAATCCGCAGGTTAAAACGGTCAGTTTAAACCGATTGTTTTTAGACGGCCCGTCGTGACCGAGTGTTTGCACCAACGCGATCCCGATGTTCTACGATGTATGCGCCGAAGCGATTGACATTTCAAATTTAATTGTCCAAATAAATAATATAACATATAATAATAATTTATCATATTTAACATATGTATTGTATCATCTAAACC
Source organism: Tachinus rufipes (assembly GCA_963932245.1). Taxonomy (NCBI): domain Eukaryota; kingdom Metazoa; phylum Arthropoda; class Insecta; order Coleoptera; family Staphylinidae; genus Tachinus; species Tachinus rufipes. Next base: position 53,145,484 of record OZ010745.1, on the reverse strand, counting down.
ACCTGAAGAAGATGAACTAGAACTTGATGAATCCATTTTCAAATGTAAACAAATTCATTAATTCACAATTTTGAGGTTAGAAACACACCGTAATTCAAATAACCGTCCGAAATTCGGTCGGTTCAAATCAGTCGATTTTTAGGTGTTAAATAACGGAGGATTCCGACCGATGAATGTTGGTGTAACAGAAAACGGTCAATAATCGGATCAAATTCGCCGTTCTGAACGACTGTAGTTAATGGAACCTATCATAAACGTTTTCATTGTTCATTTTATTGTATTTCTTTTTGTGTATAAGAATTCCATTATAGTATCCAGTATTAACTGATTTTCAAATTATTGTTTCGTGGTGTAGTGGATATCAGACCCGCCCAACAAGCGGAAGGTGGGTCCTTGGTTCGATCGTAGAGCAAAACCAACTTTTTTAAAAATTTATATTTATAATTTTTTTAAATTATGAGTACTTTACTTTATTTTATTCTGAATAGGTTGTTTTTGTTCTATAAAGTGTTAATTTTTTATATTTTATATAAATTAATTGAATTAAAAAAAGATTATTTGTTAGATATTTGTTTAAAATATAAATATATTATTGAATATAATAAATGATGTAACCTAACAAACACAAAACAAATTAAAACAAGGAATAACGTTACATCTTAATTTAATTTAATTAATTTGCATCAAGACATCCCGAACAGTTGAATATAGGTATATGATGAATATTATAAATATTGAAATTATCTGAAAATATATATAAAAATATAAAATTTGAAGTGAATGAGTGATAATCACTTAAAATTAAAATAAATAATAATTAAAAACCATAATAAAAAAAAAAAGTTTTATTTTGCCTGGTATCGAACCGGGGACCTTTTGTGTGCTAAGCGGGTATGATACCTACTACACCACGAAACAAGCAACTTTATAAAAATAATTAACGGACGGTTCGAACCGACTGATGTTGGTGCAACCCAGCATTATTCTACTAAAACTACACATTTTAACTATGTAAACAAAAGTGCTCGATCTAGCTCGATACACAACTAAAAGTGTACCTATCTTTGCAAACACACTATTTTGCAGAACGATATATAATGATAACTTCTAAAGGTTTTTATTTAAGTGTTACTACTTTTTCACAAAACAAAAATTACTGAAAATATAACACATATCTGAGGTTGACAACTCCATGACAAAAAAGTTAAATATAGAGCGACTTAAAAAAAAAGAGTCTTCAAATTTATTCTACAAATTGTTTTGAATACAACGCTAAACGAGATCTTTAAAACCTATTTTTCTCAACTGAAGCATAGGCCAAGAAAAGCGTTATCGGTTCTGACAGACTTTACAGGCCCAAGTGTTGGCTACACTCGGCCATAAAAACAAATATGTTTATTGCACTTTAATTTTTGAATTAATACCAGCTTTTAGAGTAACTGACCCCACTGCGCGTTGTGGGATTTGCTGTTTTTTTGTGTTTGTAAGGTATCTATTTAAAATGGAATTTAGAAGAAAAACTTTTGATGAGTGAAGTGCTTGTAACTTACATGACTAACAACAAAAATTTCAAAACCTATTGACAAACAGGTATTGAAATGTTATTTTGAACGGAGCAAGTGCGTGGATATTTGCCGCAATGGAGGAAATGCAATTGTTGGAAACGTAAAGAAAGCCGTGTCTAGGATGAAGCAAGTGTCAGGAAATGCCACCAGTAGCCACTGTGTCATTCCTCAGCGTTCTCTGGCAACTAGAAAGATTTATAAATCGTATTGAATGGTGTTGTATAAATAATTATCTATGTTAAAAACCGCCCGCGTTAGGCACGCCTTTTAAAACCAAAAAATTAAATGGATCACTACCTCACTACCACCTCTTGTTGCACACAGAAGTATGATGGCTATCAAAAAGAAAAATTGAGACAGTTAGTTTAAGATAAAAGATGCACAGATGGTTACATTTACAGAGAAGACTTTTTTTGCATGCCCACTCTGAAAAAACAGTTTTTCCGTCCGTATTTTAGGGAGGGAAGTAAGCTTTCCCTCTCTAGGGAGGTCCTTTGTCTCCCGCTAAGGGTTTTGCTTTTAAAACACAGATGGCGCTAGTTAAAAAAATATTTTTATTGAATATAATTCTTATTTTTAATTATACTAAATTAACAGTAAGTATTATTAATTAAAAATTTAAATTAAATTAATTTATTACATGATTTAGTAATAATATTTTTTAATATTTGCATGATTTGATAATATTATATACAAAAGACAGAACTATTGACATCTAGTGTAGAGTGATTGTATTACAAGACTTCTTGGTTACGTCATAACAATATTTGACAATTTAAACATTAACCTTTAAAAAAAACTGACACTTGAAGTATTAAACACATTTTTTTTAATAATATTGATGAAGTTGTAACATGTTATTGTTTTCATAAAGAGGCAGGCAAAAAACAGTCGTAAGCACCACGGGCAAACAAAATTTTTTTAAATCTGCTTGAGAAAAATAGCAGTTTAAAACAAAAATACCGTAAAAAACCCAAGAAAAGTTCTGGATGTAGGTGTATTCAAAAAACAATGCTGTTGACAAAGCTGCAGTGAAAAGACTTGTGCGTTTTACTTCAACTTATCTCTGTGAGTCTGCATTCTTAACGTACGCCTACATAAAAAACAGATACAAAAACAAACTATCTGGGTCAAGTGAGTTGAGGGTAAAATTAACTAAATATTCCATAGACAAAAGAAATGTTGAAAAAGAGTTTTATTCATCGCATTAAAGACAACTGAACATTAAATTTGCTCTGTTTTTTTCAAGTATTCTATCTGCTTTAAAGGCTCGCATATTGGGACGGTTTTTGTGGCGTGACACAAACTGCTTGCGAGCCGTTTTTGTCGAGTCAAATATTGTCGGTCTTTTTTGCAAACACAAAGGCTTTGTCAATTTATATTGGATCTGGATTTTTATTGGTTCAATTATGGAGTGGTGCAATGAAATACATATTAAGCTCATTGATATTTATAAAACTAAAACATTTTTTATGGGATCCAAATGACCATAAAGACCATTTAAAAAAAAATCACCCAAACCGCGTAATTTTCTTCGCGCGAAAACATTTGGTTTGTTTCTTTTCCAAGGTTGCAAAGAGTTCGTTAAAAATAATTTTATCGAGTGTGTCGCAAGCGGTTCACGTGCGGTTCGCATATTTATACGCATTTTAACATAATGATGGAATTTATGAAAATGCTAATAACATAATTACGTCCTTACATTTTTTTTTTGCAACAAATTCAATAGAAAGAAGATTTGAAGATGTAATTGAGAGTGGAGGTTATTACATAAAATATTAACTTATATATTTTTTATAATTAAATTTTTATTTATGAATATTATATATTTTAATTTACATTTTCTATCAAAGTATTCTTTACTTATTGTATTTTATTCGCAAAAAAAAATTATATACAAAAATTGGTAGAAAATATTAAAATATTTAAAAATCTCATTCTTGAAATATGCAAATCGCTTTGTTATAATTAAACTTTTGACATCTGTCAAAGGTTTCAAACACAAACTTGATTAAGATTACAATTGTCAAATAATATAATTTTATTTTATAATATTTTTAAAGTTTTTGACAGTTTATAAGCGGATTTTGGTGCTTTCTAACCATCAAATGTTTAAGGGCCGCAATTTGCTATTTTTGACTTTCATTAATAACAGTTTACAGTTTTCAACAATTTATAGCTTTTTTTGGTGTTTTCTGATAATATTTTAATTTTTACAGCTAACCAGAGTTTGCAGTTTGCAGCCCAAAAATCCTTAAGTTATTTAAACAAAAAAGTGTTTTTCTCATATTTAATCTATATTACTAAAAACTAACATAAAAGCACTATCGTTCTTTACAGACTCTGAAATTGTATAAATTTACTTGTTTATAATATTATTTGACAGCAGCACAGTATTAATAAAACGTTTATTTAATTTAGCAAATTTACATATTGGATATAAAAAGTCCAAGCTAAATTTATATAGAATAATAAAATTTTGTACATATGCCATAGTATTTTTTTCTTTTTCTTTAGGTGCCTTCTCCGCTCCGGAGTTTGGCAATCATCATGATAATGCTGATTTTTGAGACAACTGCTCTAAATACTTGGTTTGTGTTACAGTTTAACCAATCTCACAGGTTCTTCAGCCATGAGTGACGTCTTTTGCCAATGCTTCTTTTCGTTATATTTTTTCTTGGATTATAAATAAAATTGAAGTAGGTGATATTTTTCCCTTTTGTTATGTGTCCAAGGTATCTAATTTTTGTGTTTTGATGATGTTTATTATTCATTTTCCTTTTCCTTTTACATTGTTTACCCGGCCCGTCTATAAGATTTGTAGTATCCGTTTGTATATCAATAAAAAAAACATTAAAAAAAAATTAACATGCCTTTCAAATACTCTTAAAACAGATCTGAAGCCGACAGCAGCCAGCACAACTTGAGCAGCAATTCTATGGAATTGACAAAGAAACTTAATATATTTCAGATGAGAAATTATATGCAAGACACGTGCAATCTGAAGCCTGGAAAGTTATATCCAAAATTGAAGTAGAAACATTCTCTATAACATCAATTAAAAGCAGAATTACGCATAACATATATTCATATAGAACGGCAACTCAGCCTCTCTCTTGTTTCCACGTTTGCGCCATCACGTCGGAATGAACCAAAACTAATTTGCATTTCGCGGCAAATTTAAACTTTTGGAATATATTATTTTTTGATTATTAGTCTATGGACATTGAATTAATAGGCAAGTCTAATTTAAATTTATTAGACTTGCACACATATTCACTGATGACATACATATATACATATTAGATAATAAGCAAATTTACAAACTTATTTAAATAAATGATTAAATTTTACAACTTAAATAAAAAAAACCAAAGAGCACAGCAGTGTGTTAAGTATTTATTTAATTATTTATATAAAATTATATTTTTTTTGTATTTTTTATACTTACATTTTAATATCGACTTGATGAAATCTTTGTATATTCATTATTTATAAAATAACAATCACTCACATTTTATTATTTTAAAATAAAAAATTAAATTAATGTTTAAATTTTATTATTCATTACAAACATATACACATATTTTCTACACATAATTTACATGGTAGAATTAAGCAAAGAAAATGTTGTAAACACATTACATGTTTTCTAATTAGTAATGATAATCAAATCAAATTCTATTCATTCTATTTTTATTTATTTATTTATTAAATAATACATTAATAATTTTAAAAGTATTAATTCATTCCAATTGTATAATATAGAAGTTAGGATTTGATTTATTTTTAATAAAAGTTTTTAAATATACTAACTTTAAAATTAATAAACGATAGTTAACCTAAATACTCACTAAAAATTGTCTTATGTATATTATATAAATTATGTTCACAAGAAACATACAACACAACACAACCATTGGTGCGTTCGTTTATTCTACTCCACGTGCTCCATTAACTCTAATTGCTCTTTACGCGTTCGATAATGTCAAACAGAACAAAAAGAGCACGTTCTTAAGCGTTCGGATATGATGGAGTGGAGATGACGGTGATCACTCTACATGCACAACCTCGAGAGAGCGTGTGAGTCAGAGTGACCGCCGTATTTGAATTTTATTACATTTATGGCCGATCTCACCGACACTTCTTAAATCGATACTTAGTTAAGTCTTCCTAATAGTTAACTTATCCTTAAATTTTATATGCGTCTCACCAACCATTTGAAACAGATGCTTACGCTAAGTATAGTCGAATTTCTGACTAGCGAGCGGCACATCAGATTTCAGCCAAAATGCATTATATTGACTTGAACTTTTGCGTGCGCTTTCATCGCATTGTGTGCATAACTATATGAGAACAAAACAAAATAAATTTGACAGACGTGATTTGGATTTGGTGTTGTGCTGGTTGTGATTGTTGTGTTAATGTAATGTATAATTTTTAATATTATTGTTGTTATATATTATATAACTTTTTTTAGTACAATATACTTTTCTTGAAGCTATGCTTTCACTTTTTAATTACTATAAAATAGACTGTTTTTTAATAAATTCCTTAATCTTAAAATGATCCATTTTATTTGACAAAATGCTGTTGTGCAGAATGAGAATGCAATTAGGCACAGTTTCATCAACAAAAAGATAAATAATTATTTAATAAGTATAACAAAAACTATAAATTGCATGAACATTTATGGGTGCTTCAACAATGTGCACAGATATTTTACTACGTGCAAATTTACTGAGCATTTACTTTTTTGTCTAGGAATTCCATTATTAATTAAATCTAAAATAATTAAATAAAAGAAAATATCGTGTTGAGGAATTATTATATTTTCCATCTTTATTTCACTTGTCACACACAAATTTGAGGTTAAGTCGCACTTTAAGCCGGCAAAATTGACGGCTTATATTTAACCAATAGTTAAGCGTTAAGTAGGCGTTAATAATGTCGGTGCAACGCGCTAAGCCTCACTTAGGAATTTTACTCTGGCTTAATTTTTAAGTTATGTCGGTGAGATCGGCCATTAGTGACTAACTTATATTTTTGTAAACATTGATAAACAAAAAGAATGTCGCAAAGGTGTAAAAAACATAATTCGATTATAAATGCATGTTGATTATATGTTAAAATTTAATGTAATAAAAGGCTTTTAAACAATTAAAACTTTGAGTTTCTTTAAAATTTACTTTCAATATGGTTTTATATAGGTGACAATATAAAATTACCGGTGTAATATAATTAAGTGTTTTAAATGTTTATAGAAATAAAATTAATAGTTCTTATAAGAAATAACATATTACATTGAATTATCACAGAGGTCACAACCATCAATTAAATTAGTATGTTTATCTAAATGTCAGCTTTAAGGTTATAATTTCTAAATGACGTCAAATCAAATTACAACATTGCGTTCGGATATATGTATTTACTCTAACAACAATCCACACCACTCCAGTCTATTCTACTCCAACTCCACTTTCTTTAAACGAACGCACTATAAGTAACACAAAAAACACAGTTTAATGAAAAAAACTTGACAGATCTTTGTTCTCACAATAATTGTTATTTGTCGGCTATAGCCAACTATATGATTTTAAAATTTTTAGCGATTGCAGCGCTGCGCAGTAGAATGAACCAACGCTAAAGTTATAGATTCATTTTTTTTAATACGGGGCATTAGTGTGACGTCACACGACAGTAGCGCCATTGGCGCCAACGTGGATTATCACAACAACTATTTTATACATAGGTTTTCTTATGGTAGATACAGGGGTGCGTTCCAATTTAGATAGTGTAGTTTGGGCAAACGTCCTGACGTAAAACGTCAGATGTACGTCCTTTTTTCATTAAAAAAGAACGCGTTTGGGAGTTTTTACCAGTCAACTGACACAACCTAACCTCCTAATCAAACATATATTTCGACTTTATAAAATTGAATTTAAAATAGCTATTAAAATAAATTTATTTTTTATTTTAGTATTTTAGTTAATATAGAAAACATAATTTTTATAGGTTTACATAATAATATTACTACATAATACACTTTAAGAAAAACATATTTTAAATCTCCCGTCGCCTAGAACTTTACCCATCTCCGAGAGACGGGTAAACTAATTTTACCCGGGCGTCGTTCTCCTATATTTACGAACGACTTGGGCGTACATTCTGGGACGAACGTCCTGCATTTATGAACGCGTTGGGGTAAAAAAATAACGCCCGGACGTGTTTCTTTTCTAAATTGGAACGCACCCCTGTGCTTACCTCATGGAATTACGTCACAAATCAAATTGCCGGATTTAAACTATCCAATTTTTTGGCGCATATGACAAATTAGAATTTTATTTTTATTATCTTTACCTCATTAATAAATGAGAACCCTAATGCTCTAATGCTCCTACTAATAGTTAGAGATTGGATTGATCCTGGATTCATAAATCCTAGATTTATGTATTTGATTTTTTTGTCAAAGTTTGTAGAGTATATAGTAATTGTTATTGATTATTTATCTATTTTAATTATTATTTATTTAAAATTCATTATAAATTGGAACATAACCTGTTACAAATGTTAAAACTATTAACTGTCACAACAAGACAACAAAGAATTTATCAATTACATCTACAGCAAGACCATTGAAATGTTACCAATGCAATTAAAAACATTTCGTATATACCTAATGTCCGAAATTAATAAATATCCGGCAAAGAGATTAAATAATAGCCGAGAAGAAAATGTGCATTTATTGCATGAAATCAAATCACATTGCAAGAAACTGCAAGTCAGCTAAATGTAGGAATGTCTGAATTACCAAAACGACAAGAACCAGCTCCAGCTATATTGTCCACCTGTGAGGTATATATTTAAATGATTGCTGGAGAAACAAGCATTAAAAAAGCATTGGTTAAAAGTAGTATAAAAATGCGGGTTCTAATCCTCCTCCTCCTCCCTCCACAACTAATTAGGTCAAGGCTGCAGGAGTGTGGCGTCTTTTCATTGGTCCACATGTGACCCCATTTTAAAGCTATTGTTTTGATTGGTTGTTAGGTGGCCTAGATATGAATGAGGAAAGTTATTGTTTTGATTGGTCCACGTGTGATCTAGATTGGAAAATTGCTGAGTCATGAACTTATTGAAATTAGGTCAATATTTTAATATTAACACGTGCATTATTGCCAGCTTTGAAAAAATACATCTTCTAGTCATGAGTCATGAACTTATTAAAATTAGGTCAATATGTGTTATTAACACGTGTCGTATTGCCAGCTTTGAAAAAAAAATTACATGTTATAATATCATGTGTGACCTAGATTTATAAAAGATGTCAACTATATTCGATTTAAACGCACTTAAAAAAACGATTCTTAAATAATATGTATATGCGAGTGTATATGTATTTATACATTACCTACCTCAGCACAATTGGAACCTCTTAAATTTTATAGAGCTCGAGACATATGCGTGTGTAATTGATGATATGTTTATTTGCTTAACTCACAGTAAAAAAAAAGTAGATCATAATTAAATTTGTTACTTATTGTTTTTTCTAAAAAGAATGAAAAGGTATATTTAAACAAACGAATATGATATAAATAAATATATTTTAAATATATTTTACAAAAATATATGTTAATAAATGAAATATTAGTACATAAAACATGTATTTAAATTTATCATTTTTATCCACGTATTTGGTATTATTTAATGCGTCTGTTTCTGATAATAATTTTGCATAAAAACAATTAGGACTCCATCTAATATGTTCCATAATAACATTGTCTGTTTTCTCCCATTTATATATGCTTATATGACAGTGGAAACATACGGCAACATCATCAAAACCAGCATAATAAAAACCTGCAGATGCTAAATCTGTAGGTAATAGTGTACCTATCCAATTTTGAAAACTTAATAAACGGTCTTCATATATTCGATAATTTTTTCTAGATTGGTTATCTCCACACATTTTAGATACAATCAATACTAAATCGTTGTATGTATTAATATAATTTTAAAATTGTTTAATAATAATATATAAGAATGTTGTTATTGTAATATATTAAATATGCGCATGTGCAAATAAACAAAGATTGGCCTTGAGAACTTTGTATAAATCTAGCTTGCACTACATATCTGGCAGTAATTATAAAAATATAATAATGGATTTCTTTAATCCAGTAACACTACCGTTTCCACTATTAAATAGATATATGTATTATCTAAATAAATCAAAAACAAAATTCATTGAAGTTGGTTTATCACTAGATAAATCGTTTTTACCAATAATCAGAATTGGTGCTAGTGGAAAAAATAATTGTGTTAGTTTTGATGAAATAGATTGGGAAATATTTGGAACATTGCAAGAATCGATCACAAATTATTTTATGGTGTCTGGTCAACAGTGTGAAGATGTATTGGTTAATAATAATACGACTATCAGTTTTGTATTAATAAATAACAAAAAAGTGGTAAAAATTGGATCGATATATCTTGGATGGGAATCTCTAACGGAGTTATGGAAGATAATGCATATAACAAAATTACGTTTGATAATACTAAGCAAACAACAATTTTATAATTTTTATCACTCAATTATTGGGAAAGTGATTCACATGTCTGGAGAAATTCTATATAATTTTCAAAATTATGTTTCAACACTCGAATTGTCTGAAAACAAGTGTTGTGTACTTGAGTTATTGGTTACATTACCTCATTTAATAACATTAGACATTGAAAATGAGCGATTGAAATATAAAAAAAGTCCCGAATTGTAATATGTATAGAACAGATTTAAATTTTTCAAAAATTGTACGACAACTTGAAACACAATTTGAACAATTACTTGATGACGCTAAGGAATGTGCATATGGTAGCGACAACCCTAACGACATAGATTATAATAAAAAACACCAAAATAATCTAAATAAAGGAATCGATTTGTGCTACAAATATTTATGTGGTGAAATAACTTTAAATTTTTTTATAAACAATTAATAGTGAATAAATTAAAAAAACATTTTGAATATTTAATGGAGGGGATTTAATATATATGTATATAATATAGTAGTTAAGAAAGTTACACTAGTTAATTTAAAAAATGTGGACAGCGTATAGTGCTGAACATTGGCCAAAAGCATACAATTTAACAACTGCTCTTGAAAGATTGATAGAAGTGTTTAATACTAATGAGCGAGAAGCAGAGCTTATGTTAAATCATAATAATAGCGACAAACAATTTCTAAAAGAAAGAATTGCAAAATATGCGGATGGTGTTGAAATCTGCACTAATTTTATGGAAAAAAAGTCTTGCAAAAAATGCTTTGTCTCTAATATGATGCAATGTGGATTAGGGGTTCACCTAAAAGACATAGAAATCTATTTAACAAAAAAAAAAGATAGATTTTGAAAATGGTAACTGCGATGATACCTGTTCTGATGAAGAAAACTTGCAGAATTAACGAAGCAATTAATGTGGTATACCCACAAATATGTTGGAGTTTTGCATATAAAGATGCAAGGCGGGGCAAGTGGCACTTATACGCATTGGATAGGTTACGTTTTAATAATAAAGTTAAAAAAAATGAAAAAATATTAAGTACTGTTTTAGATTTTAATCATAGATGTTATATTTATAATAGTCGTTTTAACTCTTAAAGTAAATTTTTTTTTAATGTTTGTTTTATTATAATATGTAAATGTTTGTTCATTTTTTATATCTAAATATGTATGTGTGTGTGTGTGTCTATTTTATTATAATCTAATAAATAATTTAAAAAGGTATTTTTTTCTTTACACCATCATAATATAAAAATAATAAAAGTCAGTAGTAGTTAAATTCATTTATTAAAAAATTACTTAAGGAATTTGTTATTTAATGATTTAAACCCTTGCACATCTATAACTATATCCATATTAATTCTTTTTTTAATTGAAAATTAAGTTTGACTAACAGCTCTTAACCATCTGCTTTGAAAAACCCAACTGACCGATTAAATCGATCGGTTGAACCGACCCCTTCGATCAATTCAACCGGTTCAACTGGTTGAACCGACCCCCTTCGATCGGTTCAACCGGTTGAACCGACCCCCTTCGATCGGTTCGACCGGTTGAATCCAGTTAAATCTGACGCACAATTTTTGTAAGTGAATTGTAGATAAAGCGTTTTTCATGTATAATTATACAGCTAGCTGAAGTTTTGTCTGGTAAAGCATTAACTGTTTCAAATTCTAACTTAATTTCAATAGAGTTTGCTTGTATATTTTCTTTATGGTAACTACAATTAATAACAACTATTGGAGCAGTAGACATAAATTCTTCTGGATTAAAAACTGGTTCACTTTCTTTGTTATAATAGAATGGTTGAAAATTAGAAAACATTTCATAAAATATTGAATTACTACCATTAATAGGATCATATGGTTTTCTTTCAGAGTTTAATTTGCAACAGATGGTTGTAAGTGAGTTAAAATCACCTCGACTCATATTATTAGCTAAATTATTTTTACGATTAGTTTGCATCATAAATAAAACAGCTATAGGGTTTTCTAGTTGAGATGCCGTTTTAACAAACCAAGAATGGCGATTTGTTTTTGGTAATAATGGATACTCATGATACTCCCAGCTTCGAAAAGTTACTGGTATTTCTACGTTTTTATCCATATATTTTGTAAATCTAAGTTGATCTTCTATATCTACTAAAATATGAGGAACTTTCCATTGAATTTTTTTAATTTTTATATATGCGTCTTCATCACCAATAAGAGCATCTTTATCATTATTACATCGTATTAAAATTAATTCTTGCTTAATGTTAAAAATAATTTTTTTATGATCTTCAGCAAAACCCAACCAATGCTTTAGTGGAATGCAAACATTAAAATTTCCATTGCCATCAATTATAATATGTTTGGAATCATCATGATGTGGAAACCAACCAGCATTTTGTAATTTTACGCTTTCATTGTTGTTATATGATAAATAACCTTTCATTGTTGATGTTATACCAACATTACGAACGGAATCAATTATTTCACCATTTAACTCATATCTAACTTCACTGAATAGATATGAAATTGCATTATTAATAAATCTGGTAGTAGTTTTTGAACCATCTAATTTTGTTAAACTTCCTTCAATGTATATGTAACTCTCACTTGGTAATGTTATCATATCCTGTTGTTGTATTGGAATTCGTATTTCATCGTTGTGGTTAAAACTTGTAGATGCGTATGGTTGATGTGTATGTATTTCAGAACTAACTATTGAATTATCAATATCAACTTCACGTATTACATCTAAAATACTCATTTTAAAATCTAATATTATAATTTAAATCCTAAACTTTTTAAAACCAGTTGGTTTTTTAAAGTTAGTGTTCGAATGGACTCTCGACTGGAACTGACTTGACTTGGTCTGTAACGTTTATTAATATAATAACTTGGATTATTAAAACGTTTACTGTTGTACTGAATCACCATGTTTAAAGATTTTTTTTTAAATGCAACCCAACAGTAATAGTTTCACCTCTAAAATTTACTAATTTACCGTATTGATCTAATATTTTAATCGTTATGTTGTTGATTGTGTGTACATTAATCGGTAAGTATATGATTGTATCTGGTGATTGTACTATTTTATATCCGGGGGGAACCGTAGGATAAAATTGATATATAGTATGACCTAACTTTTCATTTGTATAAGAACCTGTTATTATACTACAGTTCACAAGTATCGAATTTAGTTTTGAAATATTTGTTGGATAGTCAGAAGTATGCAACGTGTTTTTTTTCTAATTTTCTTGCTTTAAAACCAAACAAGTTACCAATACTGTTTGTTTTTCTAAAATCTATATCTTTTGAACATTTAATTTGCGTTCTCAATGTGTTGTTGTTGCCTTTTATAATGATACTAGTCTGGTTACCCATTTCACTTTGTATATATTTGACTGCATCATCAAGTTCATAAGAGCCGGGAGGCACCACAATTTCTTCATCACCATAATTAAAACGGTTGTTATCATTATCAACATTAGCTATCGAATAAAATGATTGAAAATTAGTTAAACCCATTACATATTCTGATTTTGGGTCTAATATAATTGTAGGATAGAAATCAATACTTTGAATTGACGAAACTCCAGTGAATGTAAAACTGTAGGACATGTTTAGGCTAGTAAATATTTATTTATAATGAAAAAAAATTTTATTAAATCATATTTTTATACAAAAAGTTTAAACATAAATGACCACAATTATATGAATTACATTTTTGATATCTATAATAATTGTATTTAATCATACTTTCACTACCATCACTATAAAAATAATTTATTAATTCCAGAGGTGGTTTTAAATTGCCATAACTGTCAAAGTATATTATATTTTTATTTTGTTTTACGTATGCAACCCAATGCGACCCATTTTGACTTTTATTTTCTAAATTAACTATACCGGATTCAATTTTTAAAATTTTTGATGGCAATTCATCCCGCATATAAACACCTCTAAAGTTAGGCACACCTAACTGTTTCACAAATTTTAATAAATCAATATTAGTAAGTGGTCTGTGTGGTAGCTGCATTAATAGTTTTTTTTATGATTATTGACTACAATACCAAAGCCATTTTTGTATGGTTTTAAATATAGCCCGTGGAAAATTTAGACAATCGAATTGATATAAAACTTGTTAGCCATTGGAGTAAGTTAGGTAAACAATTCGGAGCAGAAGTATTTATAGCCAAACCAAATTTTAAAAATTGTTCAATATTTTCGGAAAATTTAGTTGAATAAAGTAAAAGTGTATTATAATATCGGTTGAACCGACCCCCTTCGATGGTTGAACCGACCCCCTTCGATCGGTTCGACCGGTTGAATCCAGTTCAAGGCCATGACCACGCCTCCTCAAGGCCATGGCCACACCCTTCCAAGGCCAACTTGGCACACTTCTTCAATGCCACTTTTCTAAAGCTACACCTGTCATAGTCACCACTTTTTTTTTTTTAGATCAATTTGATTCTCAGGCTAAAACATTTACTTATATAATGTTACACAACAACATTGATTATTGTATCTTTTGCCGTCGCCATGAATGTAACAACTTTTATTTTACTCTCTACAATTTTAAACAACACATTGTATGTGTCAAAACCAAAAAATACAAACGAATGTTATATTTCAATTAAAAATTCAACATGGAAACAAATGGATATGGACTATATTTACCATCCAAAAACATGCAAAACCTCAATAAATGCCAACAACCATTTAGGATACAAAATCATTTATAGGTTAAAAAATAATACAAACATAACAGCAAGTTTTCAAAATACCATTAGTTTTAATAATTCAACATTGTACAATTTTGTTAACATATTATCAATTATTATTCTAACATTGTTTCTTACTTATATATTATATTTTATTACAAATAAAATGTACACTAAATATATTACTTATTAATAAATATTTTTAAAAAGTTACGAGTGCTTCATTCTCAACCACTTTCCATAATAGATCTATATTACTTTGCCAAAGTGATTTATTATTTACACTAAATAATGTCTCTACATTTTGTTCTGATTCTTCTTTTTCAATTTCTTCTGCTACTTCAAAAAACATATCAATATTTTGTTTTCAAGGGTCACTATCTAATAATTTATGCCCCCAAGCTAATGTTTTCATGGAATCAGGAATTATATACCTTTTATCATCAAAGTTGGTCAATGCTACTTTATTTTTTAATTCAGTGTACATATTGTGTAAATGTGACCGAAAAATAAACATTCTACATAACTTGTTATTACCTTTTAGAATATTTTGGAAATCATGCACCGTTAATTGTTTATCAATAGCACACTTTTTAACCCCTTTTGCTTTTTTTGTTACTGATGTCGGTGTTACCACACAATATGCCTTTGCTCCGGTACCATAGAAACTTTGAATAGGTTCACCAACATATTCATCTTTCATTTTACCCAAAATAGATTTATTTCTTTGTATGTCATGAATATTACCATCCTTGTAATTGGATGTGTCAAAATAATTTAAATTTTGTTTCATATCATCATAAAAATTATCAGTTTTTACATCTAATATTAGTGAATCGGTATCCGTATATAATAATGACACGTTTTCATTATACATTGGTTTTAAATAGTTATAATAAAAATCATACATAACTGTCTTTGATAAATCTAATATAGAAAATCCAACATATATTGGTTTATTATAATACACTTTTACTTTATTCATCTGAATTGCAACTAAATTTTCCGAAAATATTGAACAATTTTTAAAATTTGGTTTGGCTATAAATACTTCTGCTCCGAATTGTTTACCTAACTTACTCCAATGGCTAACAAGTTTTATATCAATTCGATTGTCTAAATTTTCCACGGGCTATATTTAAAACCATACAAAAATGGCTTTGGTATTGTAGTCAATAATCATAAAAAAAACTATTAATGCAGCTACCACACAGACCACTTACTAATATTGATTTATTAAAATTTGTGAAACAGTTAGGTGTGCCTAACTTTAGAGGTGTTTATATGCGGGATGAATTGCCATCAAAAATTTTAAAAATTGAATCCGGTATAGTTAATTTAGAAAATAAAAGTCAAAATGGGTCGCATTGGGTTGCATACGTAAAACAAAATAAAAATATAATATACTTTGACAGTTATGGCAATTTAAAACCACCTCTGGAATTAATAAATTATTTTTATAGTGATGGTAGTGAAAGTATGATTAAATACAATTATTATAGATATCAAAAATGTAATTCATATAATTGTGGTCATTTATGTTTAAACTTTTTGTATAAAAATATGATTTAATAAAATTTTTTTTCATTATAAATAAATATTTACTAGCCTAAACATGTCCTACAGTTTTACATTCACTGGAGTTTCGTCAATTCAAAGTATTGATTTCTATCCTACAATTATATTAGACCCAAAATCAGAATATGTAATGGGTTTAACTAATTTTCAATCATTTTATTCGATAGCTAATGTTGATAATGATAACAACCGTTTTAATTATGGTGATGAAGAAATTGTGGTGCCTCCCGGCTCTTATGAACTTGATGATGCAGTCAAATATATACAAAGTGAAATGGGTAACCAGA
Organism: Tachinus rufipes; assembly: GCA_963932245.1. Classification (NCBI taxonomy): domain Eukaryota; kingdom Metazoa; phylum Arthropoda; class Insecta; order Coleoptera; family Staphylinidae; genus Tachinus; species Tachinus rufipes. The sequence continues at coordinate 53,128,790 of OZ010745.1, read as the reverse complement.
CTAGTATCATTATAAAAGGCAACAACAACACATTGAGAACGCAAATTAAATGTTCAAAAGATATAGATTTTAGAAAAACAAACAGTATTGGTAACTTGTTTGGTTTTAAAGCAAGAAAATTAGAAAAAAAACACGTTGCATACTTCTGACTATCCAACAAATATTTCAAAACTAAATTCGATACTTGTGAACTGTAGTATAATAACAGGTTCTTATACAAATGAAAAGTTAGGTCATACTATATATCAATTTTATCCTACGGTTCCCCCCGGATATAAAATAGTACAATCACCAGATACAATCATATACTTACCGATTAATGTACACACAATCAACAACATAACGATTAAAATATTAGATCAATACGGTAAATTAGTAAATTTTAGAGGTGAAACTATTACTGTTGGGTTGCATTTAAAAAAAAATCTTTAAACATGGTGATTCAGTACAACAGTAAACGTTTTAATAATCCAAGTTATTATATTAATAAACGTTACAGACCAAGTCAAGTCAGTTCCAGTCGAGAGTCCATTCGAACACTAACTTTAAAAAACCAACTGGTTTTAAAAAGTTTAGGATTTAAATTATAATATTAGATTTTAAAATGAGTATTTTAGATGTAATACGTGAAGTTGATATTGATAATTCAATAGTTAGTTCTGAAATACATACACATCAACCATACGCATCTACAAGTTTTAACCACAACGATGAAATACGAATTCCAATACAACAACAGGATATGATAACATTACCAAGTGAGAGTTACATATACATTGAAGGAAGTTTAACAAAATTAGATGGTTCAAAAACTACTACCAGATTTATTAATAATGCAATTTCATATCTATTCAGTGAAGTTAGATATGAGTTAAATGGTGAAATAATTGATTCCGTTCGTAATGTTGGTATAACATCAACAATGAAAGGTTATTTATCATATAACAACAATGAAAGCGTAAAATTACAAAATGCTGGTTGGTTTCCACATCATGATGATTCCAAACATATTATAATTGATGGCAATGGAAATTTTAATGTTTGCATTCCACTAAAGCATTGGTTGGGTTTTGCTGAAGATCATAAAAAAATTATTTTTAACATTAAGCAAGAATTAATTTTAATACGATGTAATAATGATAAAGATGCTCTTATTGGTGATGAAGACGCATATATAAAAATTAAAAAAATTCAATGGAAAGTTCCTCATATTTTAGTAGATATAGAAGATCAACTTAGATTTACAAAATATATGGATAAAAACGTAGAAATACCAGTAACTTTTCGAAGCTGGGAGTATCATGAGTATCCATTATTACCAAAAACAAATCGCCATTCTTGGTTTGTTAAAACGGCATCTCAACTAGAAAACCCTATAGCTGTTTTATTTATGATGCAAACTAATCGTAAAAATAATTTAGCTAATAATATGAGTCGAGGTGATTTTAACTCACTTACAACCATCTGTTGCAAATTAAACTCTGAAAGAAAACCATATGATCCTATTAATGGTAGTAATTCAATATTTTATGAAATGTTTTCTAATTTTCAACCATTCTATTATAACAAAGAAAGTGAACCAGTTTTTAATCCAGAAGAATTTATGTCTACTGCTCCAATAGTTGTTATTAATTGTAGTTACCATAAAGAAAATATACAAGCAAACTCTATTGAAATTAAGTTAGAATTTGAAACAGTTAATGCTTTACCAGACAAAACTTCAGCTAGCTGTATAATTATACATGAAAAACGCTTTATCTACAATTCACTTACAAAAATTGTGCGTCAGATTTAACTGGATTCAACCGGTCGAACCGATCGAAGGGGGTCGGTTCAACCGGTTGAACCGATCGAAGGGGGTCGGTTCAACCAGTTGAACCGGTTGAATTGATCGAAGGGGTCGGTTCAACCGATCGATTTAATCGGTCAGTTGGGTTTTTCAAAGCAGATGGTTAAGAGCTGTTAGTCAAACTTAATTTTCAATTAAAAAAAGAATTAATATGGATATAGTTATAGATGTGCAAGGGTTTAAATCATTAAATAAGTTTATACCAAAAGAACTTGCAGCATTTGATGGAAATAAATTAGCTCATTATATATTTAAACCACCATACCCAATTCATTGTTTAGACTTGAAATATAAAAAACAAGCTTATTGGTTAATGAAAAATCATCACTGTATCAATTGGAGTGATGGGCTCATTCCTGTTTATGAAATTAAAAAAATTGTGTCTCATTTAACAGAACATATTGATAACATTTTTGTCAAAGGAAAAGAAAAAGCAAATTTTATAAAATCACTTACACAAAAAACTGTTGTGGAATTAGAAGAACACCCAGCTCTCGAAGCAGCAATACCAATGTGTTTTTATCACATGCATGATAACTGTATTTGTTCATTATCAAATGTATACCAATTATTCAACAAATTCCTTAAGTAATTTTTTAATAAATGAATTTAACTACTACTGACTTTTATTATTTTTATATTATGATGGTGTAAAGAAAAAAATACCTTTTTAAATTATTTATTAGATTATAATAAAATAGACACACACACACACATACATATTTAGATATAAAAAATGAACAAACATTTACATATTATAATAAAACAAACATTAAAAAAAAATTTACTTTAAGAGTTAAAACGACTATTATAAATATAACATCTATGATTAAAATCTAAAACAGTACTTAATATTTTTTCATTTTTTTTAACTTTATTATTAAAACGTAACCTATCCAATGCGTATAAGTGCCACTTGCCCCGCCTTGCATCTTTATATGCAAAACTCCAACATATTTGTGGGTATACCACATTAATTGCTTCGTTAATTCTGCAAGTTTTCTTCATCAGAACAGGTATCATCGCAGTTACCATTTTCAAAATCTATCTTTTTTTTTTGTTAAATAGATTTCTATGTCTTTTAGGTGAACCCCTAATCCACATTGCATCATATTAGAGACAAAGCATTTTTTGCAAGACTTTTTTTCCATAAAATTAGTGCAGATTTCAACACCATCCGCATATTTTGCAATTCTTTCTTTTAGAAATTGTTTGTCGCTATTATTATGATTTAACATAAGCTCTGCTTCTCGCTCATTAGTATTAAACACTTCTATCAATCTTTCAAGAGCAGTTGTTAAATTGTATGCTTTTGGCCAATGTTCAGCACTATACGCTGTCCACATTTTTTAAATTAACTAGTGTAACTTTCTTAACTACTATATTATATACATATATATTAAATCCCCTCCATTAAATATTCAAAATGTTTTTTTAATTTATTCACTATTAATTGTTTATAAAAAAATTTAAAGTTATTTCACCACATAAATATTTGTAGCACAAATCGATTCCTTTATTTAGATTATTTTGGTGTTTTTTATTATAATCTATGTCGTTAGGGTTGTCGCTACCATATGCACATTCCTTAGCGTCATCAAGTAATTGTTCAAATTGTGTTTCAAGTTGTCGTACAATTTTTGAAAAATTTAAATCTGTTCTATACATATTACAATTCGGGACTTTTTTTATATTTCAATCGCTCATTTTCAATGTCTAATGTTATTAAATGAGGTAATGTAACCAATAACTCAAGTACACAACACTTGTTTTCAGACAATTCGAGTGTTGAAACATAATTTTGAAAATTATATAGAATTTCTCCAGACATGTGAATCACTTTCCCAATAATTGAGTGATAAAAATTATAAAATTGTTGTTTGCTTAGTATTATCAAACGTAATTTTGTTATATGCATTATCTTCCATAACTCCGTTAGAGATTCCCATCCAAGATATATCGATCCAATTTTTACCACTTTTTTGTTATTTATTAATACAAAACTGATAGTGGTATTATTATTAACCAATACATCTTCACACTGTTGACCAGACACCATAAAATAATTTGTGATCGATTCTTGCAATGTTCCAAATATTTCCCAATCTATTTCATCAAAACTAACACAATTATTTTTTCCACTAGCACCAATTCTGATTATTGGTAAAAACGATTTATCTAGTGATAAACCAACTTCAATGAATTTTGTTTTTGATTTATTTAGATAATACATATATCTATTTAATAGTGGAAACGGTAGTGTTACTGGATTAAAGAAATCCATTATTATATTTTTATAATTACTGCCAGATATGTAGTGCAAGCTAGATTTATACAAAGTTCTCAAGGCCAATCTTTGTTTATTTGCACATGCGCATATTTAATATATTACAATAACAACATTCTTATATATTATTATTAAACAATTTTAAAATTATATTAATACATACAACGATTTAGTATTGATTGTATCTAAAATGTGTGGAGATAACCAATCTAGAAAAAATTATCGAATATATGAAGACCGTTTATTAAGTTTTCAAAATTGGATAGGTACACTATTACCTACAGATTTAGCATCTGCAGGTTTTTATTATGCTGGTTTTGATGATGTTGCCGTATGTTTCCACTGTCATATAAGCATATATAAATGGGAGAAAACAGACAATGCTATTATGGAACATATTAGATGGAGTCCTAATTGTTTTTATGCAAAATTATTATCAGAAACAGACGCATTAAATAATACCAAATACGTGGATAAAAATGATAAATTTAAATACATGTTTTATGTACTAATATTTCATTTATTAACATATATTTTTGTAAAATATATTTAAAATATATTTATTTATATCATATTCGTTTGTTTAAATATACCTTTTCATTCTTTTTAGAAAAAACAATAAGTAACAAATTTAATTATGATCTACTTTTTTTTTACTGTGAGTTAAGCAAATAAACATATCATCAATTACACACGCATATGTCTCGAGCTCTATAAAATTTAAGAGGTTCCAATTGTGCTGAGGTAGGTAATGTATAAATACATATACACTCGCATATACATATTATTTAAGAATCGTTTTTTTAAGTGCGTTTAAATCGAATATAGTTGACATCTTTTATAAATCTAGGTCACACATGATATTATAACATGTAATTTTTTTTTCAAAGCTGGCAATACGACACGTGTTAATAACACATATTGACCTAATTTTAATAAGTTCATGACTCATAACTAGAAGATGTATTTTTTCAAAGCTGGCAATAATGCACGTGTTAATATTAAAATATTGACCTAATTTCAATAAGTTCATGACTCAGCAATTTTCCAATCTAGATCACACGTGGACCAATCAAAACAATAACTTTTCTCATTCATATCTAGGCCACCTAACAACCAATCAAAACAATAGCTTTAAAATGGGGTCACATGTGGACCAATGAAAAGACGCCACACTCCTGCAGCCTTGACCTAATTAGTTGTGGAGGGAGGAGGAGGAGGATTAGAACCCGCATTTTTATACTACTGTTAAAGCTCTAGCAAGCAACATTTTTACTTATATCAGAGATTAGCGAGTCAATTACAAATACCCAGAATATTATTCACTTGGCCATATGCAACTAATGCAATTAATAGAATGTAAAAAAAGGGATATTACCTACCTCACCATGCTGTCATAGTTGAAGCTAGCCAAACTATCAAATTAGAATTAGTAGTATTTGACACTTCTATAAAAACAACAAATGGGAAATCTTTGAACAATATTTTAAGAATTGGTCCAGCAATCTAAGATGATTTATTTAACATTTTATGTCAACTTAGAATACATAAATATGTAATATCAAAAGATATACAAAAAATGTACTGTCAAATAGAGGTTTGGGAAAATAATACAACTTACCAACGAATATTATGGCGGTGTATAGAGGAAATGGTTCAAACAAATGGACTAAATACGTTAACATATAGAACCGCACCATCATCATACCTACAGCTGGCATAGGTTATTAATAAGGATATCTACGTGAATGACATCATTACCGGAGCCGAATATATTGACAACTTAAGCAAGTTTAAAAAGAAAGTTACAATAATTTTAAATACGGTCAGACTAATTCTTCATAAATGAGTCTTCAACACCAAAGAAGTCCTACTAGACTGTCTCCCAAGCAAATGGTTCTCACTTTGGAGAAATCAATAATGGTAAAAACGTTGGAAATTCAATGGAACACCAAAAAGGATATGCGCTAAGTTTAATGTACAAAAACAAACATTAGGGTTAATGAGCCCTATAATAGTAAAAACAAAATTACTTATAAAAAGCTGTGCCAGGAGAATATTCATTGGAATAAGTCCGTACCAGCGCATACGCACACAAAATGGAACAATTTCCTGAAACAGCTAACAGATATCCACAAAATCAGCATACCAAAGTAATTGGCAACAAATGTGACTTGTAATCTAAAAATGTATGCATTTGAAAATGCCAGTAAATCGCAATTACGTAAAATCTGCTAACCAGGCAGGGGTTAGCATATTATGCAATATCATATGCGCTAAGTCATGAATAGTACCAGTAAAAACAAAAAATATCTTTTGTCTGGAATTGTGTGCAGCACAATTAGTTAGCAAATTACGTGGAGCGTTAGTTCTCAAACTAAAAAAACTCTCAGTAATAACTTTGGCATAGATTAAGTCATTGTCAAACAAGTGGAAGATCTTTCTTGCCAAAAACGTTGACAATATTTAGTCAATATCCAAAAGTCAAGATTGGCAACATGTAAACGCAAATAAAAACCCAGCGGATTTAATACCCCATTAAAAGACCAAGAAATTCAAACGTGTAGTGGCATGCGCCTGAGTTTTTTTGTAAAACCAATTTTCGACCTCTGCTCAAAATTAACTACAACTATTAATTAAAATAATGCAAAAAATCAAATTTGCCAAGGAGTGTTAATTAGCCAAGTAAGCTGTTATGCTTAAATCCGTTCATTGATGACGATGGGCTTAAGTGTGTAAGGAAAAGATTAAGACATACTACATTAACTTATGATAAGCGATTTCCAATATTAAAACCATCAAAGCATATTTTTGCAAAATTGGTCATAGGGATACGAGCATATAAGAAACTTGCATTCCCTGCTCCAGGCAACACTTGCTGCAATCAAAAGCTAATACTAACCATTAGCTGCCAGAAACACAGTAAGAAGCATACTGCAAACATGTACCAGGTGTCTTCAATTCAAGCTCACAACGAGTACGCCTAAGATGATAGATTTGCTAAAAAAAAAAATAAAACCTACATACCCATTCTTAAAATAAGAGTAGATTATTCTGGGCCCATTGCAATAAAGGAATGTAATATTTATTTGCATGGTCACCAAGGCAGTACACATAGAGTTAGCAACAGACCTAACCATCAAAGAGTGTTTAAGAGCCCTGAAAAGATTAGTGTCCAGAAGAGAACTAGTTGAAGAATTGCAAAAAGGTGGATGGCAAACAAGGGTACAATTTCAAAAATGAGCAACTCTGCATCCTGCCCAATAATCTATCTTAATTTGAAACAAAAGCGTTTTAACGGTGGTGGCGTTGTTACTACCAAGAAATAATTAATTATTATTATTGTTATTAATTAGTCTGTTTCTGATTTAAATTATATTTTGACATGCGTAACAAATGTAATATATACAATCCAAGTTATAATTCAATCAATATAAAAACCACAATCAAAAATTTGATCTACCCAAAACAGTTGGAATATAAGCAATCAAATCAAAAATGTTTGTCTTAGAATAATAATATATAAATCGCAATTTAAGTTTGGTAATATTAAGAAGAGAAGCTTGTCATCAACATCCATCAAGGTGTTAAGTTTTTGAAAAATTATTTTTTGTCTGCTCATCGACAATTTAAGTTAATCGGTACTTACTTCACCACAAAACAATAATTAAAAATCAAGGTCAAAATGCGGTTCAGGGATATCGGCGGTAAGCAAAATAAGCGCCGCTTAGTTTTATTTTATATAAGGGCAATTCCACGCCAAGTGAGCAGTCCATTTCACGCGAACTTAAAAATTGCCGTAAAATTCAATTGGCTCTACGAGGCAAACTATGTGACCTAGAGGTCTGAAATTTGGCATGAAGTCATATTTTGGGTACTCAAATGAGTGTACAAAATTTGAGCTAAATCGGAGAGGGTCGCGTAAAATAGACTGCTCACTTGACGTGGAATTGCCCATAAGCAATTCCATTTCAAACTGACCAGAGCAGGGGGTGCATTGAGAAATTTGTTTTTTGTTTGTTTCTATAATTTATTAGTAGTCTTTTAATCGGTTAATGAGAATATAAAAATTATTAAAAAAATTCTACGTTTTTGTTTAGTTTTTTAACCGTTTTTTAACCGTTTTTTAACTTAATAGCATTTTTTGTTTAAAAAAAATTAACTAAAAAATAAAATTTACTTGTGAAATCAATCAAAATTTTTTTTGGAATCCAAATCTGGCGCCATTTTAAGTCTATACCCTGTCCATACGCCATTTTTTATTTTTAAGTTTTTTTTTTTTTAATTATTTGGTCTATATTTTTTTAAGCTTATTTCAAAAGTTTAACAAAAACATCTTTTGTTGCTTGAACCAATTTTGGGCAATTTTATTTTTTGATTGATAGTTTTTGCGGCACAAATTTTGACTCAACCGGCGCCCAAATTTGAGAATATTATTATTTTTGCCGATGAACCACACTGACTATTTTTCATGTAGAATTGTCTCCAAAATTCAATTTTTTAATAATGTTTGGTGTATTGTTTCTCTGAGCGCGGCTTAACGTGTATTTGTAAAAGTTTATGTTGAAGAATAGGTCTACTTTTGCAGATTTTTTTAGTTTTAGACCCCTAAGATCCAAATACACAAAACATTTATATTTTCTAAGTAATTTACATCAAAATACGTCAACTTTAGCGGTTAAAAAAAATCTAAATGATGCTCCTTTTTGACCAACCCAGTGAAAACAAAACAAAAAATTACCGGATTTTGATTCTATTTTAATGTTTGATGACCGAATTTAGTTATTTTTGACTTTTTATGATAGAATTTAGCACTTATTAAAAGTTAATGACAAGGAGGAGGAAGGAATATCGATTACATTCAAATTGTTTCAAGACCTAGATTTGCTATTTTTAATAAATTTTTCAACAGTTTATAGCCGGATAAAGAATTATGTTACTTTCTAACAATATTTTTATATTTCAAGCAGGATTTTAGTGTTTATGACAATATTTTATTTAACTATTTTAAAATTTATAAGTAGAATTTAACATTTTTCAACAGTTTATGGTTGGACTTTGATGCTTCCTGACAATATTTTGATGTTTAAATACCATATTTTGTTACTTTTAACATTTTATAAATAAAATTCTTAGTTTTTTCTGAAAATATTTTAATATTTTTTGACCGGATTATCAGATTGACAGTATTTTTTTTAATAAAAAATAAAATAAGTTGGACATGTGTCAGTCAAAAATGTTTTGTAATTTTGAAATAACTGTAAATTTGTTGCAATAAACTTATTTATTGCATTAACCGAGTTTCTGCCGGTATAAGCAGCACCCTTTTCACAGCCAACAGCTTCGGGTGGAGTAGCTAGCAGGAGTGAGGCAATTCCTTGCCCCGGAAGTGAGAAATCACTCCCAAAAGCGGATGAACCGACAAACTGATCAAAGGCTTGGTAATGCGGAAAGAAACGGGAAACTACCGCTATTAAAAGTTTGTAAGACATCCCTAGCACAATCATCATTATGACGTTCGGCGTTTCTTAAATGGGATCTCCGAGTCCAGAATAGAGAAGAACAAGTACGCACGTGGAATGTGCGGAGTGCATATGAAGATGGAAAGATTCACAACATTGTGCAAGAAGTGGATAGGATAAAGATGGAAATTATGGGCATAAGTGAGATGCGTTGAAAGTGCTCGGGATGTAATACAGTACTTGACCATTGCATATACTTTGCAGGTAACGACGACAAACAACATCAAAATAGGGTAGCCATCATAGTAACTCGAGATGTCAAAAGCTCAGTCAAAAATGTAATATTTCATTCAGATAGAGTCCTAATGGTTCAACTAGAAGCATAGCCATTTAACATAAACATTGTACAAGTATACTTTCCAACTACAGACATGGATGACACAGAGGTAGAAAAACTGTATGAACAGATAAAACATGTCCTAAAATCAACCAAGAAAAACGAGGTTACACTAGCAATGGGAGATTTCAATGCTAAGGTCGGACAAGGAAAAGAATACAATATAGTCGGATCTTATGAACTTGGGTCACGGAATGATAGAAAAGACAGACTCGTCCAATTTTGTAGTGAAAAAGAACTTGTTATAACAAATACGATTTATAAACTTCTCAAAAGGCGCCTATATACTTGGACATCACCAACAAATTCAACTCAAAAAGTAGTCAGAAACCAAATTGACTATGTAACTATCAACCAGAGATTTCAAAACAGCATAAAATTTGCAAAAACGTAGCCGGGAGCAGATGCAAACAAACAACTTTCTTGTGGCATCATTTAAAACTATACTTAAAAAGACAAAAAAGAAATAACAATCACCAGACCCAATATTCGACTTAAAGAAGGTAAGAGAAGATGTTAATCTCAAAACAGTTATAACCAACTCGATAACCAAAAGTTTAGAAACAATAAACATAGTTGATCTAAGTGTAGAGCAGGAATGGAAAAACATCAGAAACGTACTTGGTGCTATAATTAAAAAACATGTACTAAAAAAGAGACGCAAAAAACATAGAAAGGATGACAAGTGACATTTTAGAAATGATGAATGATAGAAGGATGCTTAAAGAAAAATACCAACAAATATACAAAGATACAAATATGAAAAAAAATCAGGAATGCTAAGGAAGAACTGATGAGAGCTGAATGTCTAGAAATAGAAGAACTACAAAAAAAAAACATAATCACTTCAATATGCATCAAAAGATAAAGAAGTAAAAGTAAGGTACTGTAAGGAAAACAGTACAGGGAAGACTTGTTGACAAAAGTGGAAACAAAATGACGGACACCAAAAAGATAATATAACATCCGCATAATAGCAAACCTCTTCTGGCAAAAGACTGCAGAAGTACGAGTTGAAGACCAAAGCACGGGAAATATCTAAATTTGCAGAGGTGTAAGGCAGGGTTGTGTGTTTTCGCCAATTTTGTTTAACATATACTCGGAAGAAATATTTAAGGAGACGCTGGATGGAGTGGAGGAAGGAATATCGATCAACGGCAAGATAATTAACAACTTAAGGTATGTGGACGACTCTGTTATATTGGCGAGTACAGCTCAAGGACTTCAGCTGATGATGCATAAGATAAAATTAGTCAGCGAGAAGTACGGAATTGATCTCAATCTCAAAAAAACCAAATATATGCTTGTCAATAAAAATAATCCATCACAGCGGACAATACTTCTCAACAACAAAACCATAGAGCAAGTGGACAAATACACATATCTAAGCACATGCGTGAATAAACTCTAAGATTATTTAGTAGAAATCAAATGCGGGATAAAAAAAGCAAGAACGACATTTATCCAGATGAAAAAAGTTTTTAAAATTAAGATCAAAATGTTGCGCTGCTACGTTTTCTCAACACTAATGTACGGCGTCAAACCCTGGACCCTATCAAAAGATACAGAGAAAAAACTGAAAGCCTTCAAACTATAGACATATTGTCGTACCCTGAATATCTCATGGAAATAGCACATTAGTAATGAGGAGGTTCTACAGAGAATGAGCAAGGAACAGGAAGTATTGAAAGCTGTGAAGGTTAAAAAATTGAAATATCTTAGGTACTTAATAAGACATAGTGATACATACTGACAGTGCAGTGGACAAAGAGAAGATCGTGATGATGATAACTAATATCCGGAGCGGATGAAACACGCCAAGAAGAATTTCACACTTTTTGAAAGCAGGATAGTTTAAAGACCGGATGTATAATTTAAAAACCGGATTAACAGCATATCAGTAAAGTTTAACATTAACAAATTTATAATTTAAAAGACGGATTAACTGTTTGGCAGATAAATTAACAATTTGATGACTAAATTTACACTTTCAAAAGACGCATGGCAGTAAATTTTAATACGTTGGATACTGGATTGTTAGTTCTAAAAACCCGATTTACAGTTTTAAGAACCAGACTGTTAATTTGGAAGTTGGATTAAAAATTTGGCAGTTAAATTTAATACTTTGCAAAGCAAATTTACATTTTAAAGTTAAATTACTTTTTCTTTAGTAATAAATTTGCGTCCTGTCACTTTTTTTATTAAATCACGTACTGTTATCTGAGTTTTCAGTTCTGAAAGTCAAATTTACAAAATGCTGAATTTATAATTTGAAGGCCGGATTATCACTTTGGCATTAATATTAATACGTTAGTAGCTGGAATTTTTAAATGCAGCAAACAATTGGAATTAATAAGACTCAACTAAAAAAAAAGTAAAATTTCTTGTTATTTTGAATTAAAAAAACTAAAGAGTATTCTAATTTCAAAAAGAGTATATGTTACTAAAAAGGAGTATGTCTGGTCAGCATATACTTTTACTTGAAATAGTTTGATCATTTAGAGACATAATAATAATAATATTATTTCTCATCTTTGTTTCCTGTAAATACAAATAAAAAATAAATAGCTATTTTCATTTTTATTACTCTATCTATAAAAATAAATTACTTATACTAAAAAAAGACAAACAATTCAATTTCTTATTCTTAATTTTTGTGCATGAAAAAATAACAAATGCCGTTCAATGTCGGTAAAACGTCGCGTCGGTTGTCGTTATTTTATAAAAATAACAAGAGAAGATGTATTGTAAAAAAAATATTTATAATCTACTTGGTTTTGTTGAAATTGTATGTACATAATTATTTTTAGTATGTGTGATGAAATATAAGAATAGCATTGTGCAATATTAAAATTATCGATCCAACCGGCCGGGTTAAATGATGAAAACACAGTTGCGGTTGTACATTCAGAAAGGCTTAACACGTAATACAAATTTGTGTTAGTTGGTGATATGTGGCTGGTAGTAGTTAACGTAGTATAGAACAATAAACAATACAATAACATCGAAACATATTGTGCTTATGTGAAAATTATATTTTTAAATAAAATTATGATAAAATACTAATATCGCCTGGTGGATTCGAAAATGATTTTAATGTGATAATGACATTAACATTTATGCACGCAAACGTCATAATTTATTAATCATTAAAATTTATATTTGTACTTTAAAAATTAAAGTGAATTTAAATTATGTGCGCGAATTATTTTAATGCCCATGGGCAATTCTGCGCCATGTATCCATGGGAAGTGATAGTAGCAATAGTGACAATTACTATTTATATGTTTACAAAAGACCATCATCAGTTGCTACAAGCCATACGAGCCAACATGAGTTTCAAAGGATATGGGCATAGTTCTACAGACATCTACATGATGAATTTTATACGCTTATTGGCTATAGTCTACACCACCTACCAAATTGCAAAACTTTATCGCCAAGGATCTAAATATATAATGGCATTTGTTGGCTTTTTTGTTGCTATTAACTTTACGTTCATGTCAGCTGTTTTAATTTTTTTAAGAATTGATTGTTTTGAAGTAATAGATACCATATTCTTGTTTTTATTATTAACGGATGTGACTAAACTAACTTTAATAATTGATTTTGCATTGAGTGCTCCAAAATCAGAAGAAGTTTATAATGTTATAAGTGTTGGCATGGAAATACTTGGACCTGTTGTGACAATGGATACTTTTCTTGAATCTATGGTTTTTGGCATTGGTATGTTATCAGGCGACGGAAGATTAGAAAGGCTTTCTTGTATTGCTTGTTTTTCCGCCATTGTCGATTTTATCATGTTTATGACTATATATCCATCTGTTCTTTCATTAGTACTTCAGTTATCTAAAAATACTTATAATTATAAAAGAAAATATACTAAAGGTTTAGTAAATTATAAAGAAGAAAGATTAAACCCTGTTATACGTTGGATTAAATGTATAATGGCTTCTGGAATGATGGTTGTATACGTGAATAACTGGTGGCCATATAAAATTGATAACAATGATTGGTATGTAGAAACATCTTTTAATGCAAGCTTACAAAGCTATATAGTCAATTCAACATTATTAAGTACTCATTATATAATTTTTTTAATTATTATTGCATCAATATTTGTGTTCTTTAGTAACAAAAAATTGGTCGACGTAGAAATTTGGCCAAATAACAAAAAACATGTTATAAGTTACAAATCAGATTCTTCTGATGAAACCATAGATGATGTACTTGAAATGTCGGACTATAAATTTAATAATGTAGTTAGTGATGTAAAAGTTGATAATTTAAAAAAACGCACCTTAGAAGATTGTATAAGTATATATCAATCTAAATTGGGTGCTTTAGCATTAACTGATGAAGAAACTATATTATTATTGGATAAAGATTATATTAATTTGTATGAAATAGAAGAAGCAGTTGGCGATGCTGTACGCGGTGTTAGGATTCGAAGAAAATTTGTTGCTGAAAAAGGTAATTTTAAAACAGCAATTAACAAATTGCCGTATAAACATTATGACTATACGAAATTAAACGGAAGTTGCTGTGAAAATGTTATTGGTTACGTTCCTGTACCTGTAGGTATTGTAGGCCCATTATATTTAGACGGTTTGATGTATTTTATACCAATCGCTACCACTGAAGGATGCTTAGTCGCCAGTATAAATAGAGGATGTAAAGCACTTTTAAATACTGGTATTAAAAGTGAAATAGTTGCTGATGGAATGACACGCGCTCCAGTAGTGCGTTTTCCTTCGTTAGTTAATACCAGTAAAGTATTGGAATGGATTGATAATCCTAAAAATTTCAAAAAAATTAAAACAGTATTTGATTCGTCCAGTTGCTTTGCCAGATTAGCCAAAATAAGCACTAGGCCAATAGGAAGGTTGTTATTTATCAGATTTGTTGCAAAAACTGGTGATGCTATGGGAATGAATATGGTATCAAAAGGAACAGAAATAGCACTTAAATATATTCAGCAAAAATTTCCAGAAATGGAATTGTTAAGTCTCAGTGGAAACTATTGTACTGATAAAAAACCTGCAGCTGTTAACTGGATTGAAGGCAGAGGCAAATCTGTAATTTGCGAAACTGTCGTACCAAAAAAAATTGTCAAAGATTTATTAAAAACTACTGTTGATGCAATCATAGATGTAAATATATCAAAAAACTTAATAGGTTCAGCAGTTGCTGGTAGTATTGGTGGTTTTAATTCGCACGCAGCAAACATAATAACTGCTATGTACATAGCCACCGGACAAGATCCAGCTCAAAATGTTTCTAGTAGCAATTGCATGACAATTATGGAACGTTGGGGTCCCAAAGGTGATGATTTGTATGTATCTTGTACTATGCCTTCAATTGAAATTGGAACTGTAGGTGGCGGTACTAATTTACCACCGCAAGCTGCTTGTCTGGATATATTAGGTGTGCAAGGTTCAAATTATGAAACGCCAGGTGATAATGCAAAGCGGTTTGCCAGGATTATTTGCGGGGCCGTGTTGGCTGGAGAATTATCATTGATTGCTGCTCTAACGGCTGGACATCTAGTTCAAAGCCATCTTAAATATAACAGGCCAAACAAATAAAACATATAATTTTCATAATGTTCACGTTATTTAAATTTTGTATTATTATATTGATAAAATATTGTTTTGATAATTAAAATGTGCTAAAAAGTCTGTTTAAAGTCGTGGTAGAGTGAAAGCATGTAAAACAACCGCGTAACACAATCATCGCTGCAAGCGATTGGACGTTGTTTGGGGCTCGTCTGCTCGACACACATTTAATACATACAACATTTTGAATCTATAAACATTTATTATATTTTCTTTGCTAAATAAATATATCGGTTTAGTTGGTGCTGATTACCCCCTGCTCATGTAGCTGCTTGAGCTTTGCACGTAATTAACGCGTGTTTTTTTATCTATTTCCACTCTACAACGGCTAAATAATTGATTATATTGTTATTGTTGATTATTCTATTTATAGGTTTATGTTTTATTTTAGATACAATAGTATATTACGATACATATTTGTTATAATGTACTTAACATTATTACATGTTCAGAAAATAATATATATAGTGCGAGGATGCTAACGTATAATATTTTTACACTATTATAATTTTCTTTACATTAATAACGTCCTTCAATTTATTAAATATATGTAGAATTTATATTTGTTGGGAACAGAAGTAGTCAGTAGAATTTAGTTTATTTCTTAAATATGCCAATCAACATGGAACGTTTTGATAGAAAATTATACAATATGAAAAACTATATTGTTAAAATCACATTATCAAAAGATTTAATTGATTACAGTCTTATTAATACAATAACTCAGTTGGCTGAAGCGCCTAACTCTAATCTTAACGCAATTTGTCGCAGGTTCAAGCGCCAGCTCCGGGAGAGAATTTTAAGAAATTATAACGTTTATTAATTCAAAACATTATTCTAACTTGTGAGTGAAATGTTAATTTTTTTATCTAAGAAATTAATTAAAATGATTTAAATGTCAAAAACAAATATTAATTTTACAAATTAAAACAATTTGAATTGAGTATTTATTTATTAATGATTGAATTTGTCCCTTTGTTTTATTTTATTGTTGGAACAATGTTGAAAATAATTAAAATAAAAAAAGCATAAATTTTAAATCATTTTAAAATGTTTTTGTTAGATACTAAGTCATGTTTTAGCAAAGATATATTATTTTGTATGAAACTTTTGGACTTATTACCATTAAAATTATTATATTATATTATGCACGTGAACTTTTGAAGTTAACTATTCCTATTGGAAGAGCCATAATATATATGTATGTTCAGTATTTTACGCATTTTTTTGTTTAGATTAGGTTATATTAAATGTTATGTAAACCATGCACGCGTTTTTATATGTAAATAAAATGAATATATATATACCACCCTATGTGCTCATACAGGATCTCCGGGGAAGAATAGTAAATATTATAGGAGGTAATAATATAGAAGTAGTAGAACAGTTCATATAAACACGTGTCCAACTCTCAATGGTTAGAAAGATATTGCTGTTAAAAAAAAGTATAATAAATAATCTGTAAATGTAGTCAAACGTAATTTTAGTTTTCTCAACACTTTTTCTAGAACCAATAAAATATAATAATTAACCGTATAAAAGACGCATTTGCTATATTTCATAATTCATTTATTATATATTTAGTTTTGTTGCCATTTTATTTTAAGATTATTTATTTATTCATAAAACCAACGAGGAAGACCGAGAAATATTTGGAGTGACAATGTAAAAGAAGAAGCTAAGAGAAAAGAAGTAACAAGAGGAAAAAATGGAAAGAAAAAGTGAAGGCAATACCGAGCAAAAAAAATGAATACCGGTTTTTGTTATTTTATTTTTAATATTAAATATACAAATAAATATATTATATGGTATATAAGTAATTATGAA